>PYAF01001700.1:1060456-1101076 GCA_007407185.1 Glycine tomentella | reverse complement strand
AAACATTCTTTTAGTGATTTTCTGGGTTCATAGAGTTCTTGCTTTCACAAAAACATTCATGGGTTGTTGAGTGTTTCTAAAATCAAGAAGTTCTTTGTCAAAACTTGAGGGAAGTGATGTTTTGAGTTTGTTTTAAATATTCAACCTGGTGTAATCATTCATATGCATATCATTCATTGGATCATCAGGTGATTTCTTTACTTAAACTTTGTGATTGTAATTCTTTTGTGAAATTCTGTATTTAATAGTCTATTGTAATTGGGTTTCTTGCTTGTAATCTAGAGATAGAGTTTCTCTAGGGGATTTGCTGAGTGGTGTTCTCAGTGGGTTGTCTCTAAGAATCTAATAGTGTTTTAGATTTCTGAACTTTATCTAGGATTGATAAAGAGAGACTTTGTAATAACTTGTAAGAACTGAAAATTGCAATAGTGGAACTCCATTCTAGTGTCGAGTGGAAGAAAACTGGATGTAGTTTCATAGTGTTTGAAGTGAACCAGTATAAATCGTTATGTGTTGTTTATTTTCTTTATATTGGTCATACTTTGTTATTCTTGATTGCGTGTTTTTGTTATCAACAAAGTTCTTGAGCTATTACATACCTTGGGTTGAGCATTAGATTGAATAAAGGTTCTTGGTTTCAAAAGTGATCAAGATCCAAAGGGAAAAACTCTGTTTTTGTTCAAGAAATTTTTAAATTACCAAAATTAACCAATTCACCCCCTCCCCTCTTGGTTAAGTGTGAAGTGTTCCTATACTTTATAAATTGATAAGAGGTAATGTAAAACAGATTAAAGAGCATCAATCCAATTCACCAAACCAAGAAATGGTAATTATTATAGTTCTTAGATAATGATTCTGTTATGAAAATTCATTCAATTTCATTAGAAGTAGTTCAATTGAATTAACTCCTAAATTAATTGAAATCACAAACCTAATTGAAATATCATCCAACTAATCTGTGATTAAAATTCAAAATTAGGAAATGAATTCATAACCTAATATGCTTTCAATCCTAATCACATTCATAATCATGAAAATTGAATAGAGGATTGAAGAAGAAAGTGAACATTCACACAGAATTTGAAATACCAAACCAGAACTCAAATTTCCCTTTGCTTGGACTGGATCCTTGGATTGATTGATTGTTTAGCCTCCCATGATCATCATCAATGAAAGCCCCACGAAATTGGTGCACAAAAATGGAAAAACAGAAAACGAAAATGAAGAACAGTTGAGAGAAAATAAGAGAAAGGGTTTTGATTCTGAAAACTTAAAAAGGAAGTGTAAAATCTGTTTTTGCTAAAATGTAGTGTAATATTCCCTCACCAATTTCACTAGCATATAGTGACTAAGTCAGAAGGAAAGAATGGACCATGAATAGGCCCATCTATTCTAATTAATTGTGTTATTTACAACAATAAAAATCCAACTCACTGCCTAAATAAATTGTAGTGATTTTGACTTCAAAGCCTAAAATGACCCTCCAAATTATAGAATTGGCCTCGGCTTATCTCTGACAAACTTGTAGAGCTTTTCATTATCTTTTCAAGGACTACTCATATGCTCCATTTGGAGTTCTGTAGAGCTCTGTAGGTCCTATACAAGGAAGATAGGTCAAGTGAGCAAAAAAATTTGAAAATAAGCAACAATTAGCAATTAAGTCCACTTGCTTGCCTAAGACAAAAATCGAATTAGAATGACAAAATAAAAGTCCAAAAGAAGTCAAATAAGCTAAGAAGAATAGAAAAATATTTAACTAAAAACGCCCAATCAACCTAGCGAGACTCGGCTTAGAGATAAGGACCGGGTTATGATGGCTAGACACCAGTAGCGAATCAGTCATAGAAACGCAGCCAGACTCTAAAGTTGGGTACTTTCATAAGCACAATCGAAGCACGGTTCGAACCAAGTTTCAAAGGTAGATTCTGAGGAAAGGGTGACAATACCTTGGGACAACAAAGAACCCAGGCCCTACAGTTCAAAACCCAGAGAAAAAGGGGAAGGATTATAAGGGGAAGCCCTAACGTCAAACCGAACCCTAGTCTTGTCTAAAGTAATTTTGTTTTCAGGAACTTCTACTTTCTTTTTTTTTTGCTGACCCCACCAGTATGTGAGCGAAACAGAGCTTTTTACCTTTCTTCTTCAAAAAAAGGAAGACCAAATAACTAATACCCAACCCTAGGGGGAATGGTTTGGCGTAACCTAGCCTCTTCTTCAGGAGAAATGCTCATTATGGACCATGAAAATAAAATGTTGCAAGAAAACTGTTCGGAGAATCGGAATATTTGCAACAAAGAAACAGCAAAGAAACCAGACCCAGAAAACGACCAAAGATTGAAGTCACCTCAAGAAGAATCAACAAATTATAATCGAAACAAAAAGAAGTTTAATGGTAGTAGGGATACCTGTTTCTGTGAAGATTTCGTAAAGTCTAAGTGATGAAACGCTGGGAATGGCAGAAGCGAAAGTTCAGAAAACACAAAGGATACTCAGAAAGAAGAAGCAACGAAGCAAGAAGAAACAAATGCAAATGAAAGAAGATATATATAAACATAAAGAACGACCCAAAGGTAACCGTCAGATTCGTGCAAAACATCGTGTAACCGTCAGACGTGTGTGCAAGCGTAATCGCCAGATGCGTGCAACACGTTGCGTAACCGTCGAACATGTGTGAAGCATCACGTATGGGGCAAATATGACCAATCAATTTAAAAATTCATAATTAGTGAGCAGTATGAAACAACATAGCATTAAATGCGAGTATGTATTGAAAAGGAAAAATTGCACACCAACATTGTGTTGTGGCTAATGATAAGACAGTTGTAAAAGCAATTTCAAAACAAACATTCCCCATTCCTCATATAAGATATGTGGGGGCCCTTGTGACTGTCCAAATCTGGGGGGACCAAGACTATACAAATCCAGGAGCAGTGAAACGCACACAGTACTCAGATATGACATTATATACTGTCACTTAATGGGCCGATGGACCCTTAATCAGATAAGACATAATCCTTTGATTAGTACTCAGAGGATTATATCTTAACGCACACAGTATATCTTTATAAATAAGAGGTACGCCCACAGGTTGATTCATACTCTCTCAATTCCATTATATACTATCACTGTGCACACACCTCACAACCATTGGCTAAGCGTCGTCTCGATTTCAAAGTGCATAGTGATTTACTTAGTTCAGGGGTATTTCTTCTATAGATACCTCAAAGAGAGTTATTGATCCAAAATCAACCCACTAGCTATCCAGCTAGACACTGTTGTTCTCAAGAACAGAACAATAGGCATATCCAAACTAACAACATCATACTTACTCAATTGAATTATGCCATATATGTCTGCGCTCTTCCAATGTTGGGATTTCTTAGCTTTTATACGTTTCAACCAACTAAAAAATGTTTTCCTACACTTAGGCCCTAGGCTCTGAAAATTCCATTTTTCTCCTTCAGAAAATCACTTCTAATGGTTTCCTTATGTATTATAAGGTATTTGTTCTCATAGGTTGGGAACCAACTGCTAATGGCTTCATAATCTAGTTCAAAATGGTAAGGACATGCAAAACAAAATGTTTTTAGAGTTCAAAGAAACTAGGAGTAATACCTGGGTTTCCCACACCTTCTTGCATTTTTCTTCGTGTCCTGGAATGAAGATCAAATCAAGGCCCTTGTTTGATGTCGTCATCCTTACTGTCGGTATCGACATTGGAATGCTTCTCTTAAAGTTGGCAGAAGCATCCTGGGGTCTGTGGAGGTATTGAATTGAGAAGAAGCCGCCATTGGTGAGAGTAAAGAGAAATGTGAGGGAGAATGCTTAAGAGAGGGAAGAACGAAGGCTTGTGAGCTAGGGATTGCAAAGAAGAAACAATGATAATATAGCTGACGTTTGGGTTATATATAGGGTTTAAAGGATTTCAAAATTAGAATAAATTAAATATCTTTTAAACTAATGATCTGATCTTAATGTGACACATTAATAGGATAGACGATTATAGTCGTAAAAGGGGCAATCACGTTCATATTGGTAAGCGTGAAATTCTCAACCATGATTGGATTATGTTTCCAACATATTTTATGAGGCTTAGAGTGTTGATTAAATAAGATATTAAAGCAATTTCTAAATATTTGCTACAAAAATATTGTATTCTCGAAAGACGGTCTCGAGCACAATATTTTTTTTTGGGGGGTGTGGAGGGGGGGGGGGAGGGGACTTTGTTATGTAAAATTTGTCTAAGTAATGAAACTTATATATAATTTCAATGAACTTATCTTGAGAGGAACATAAGAGTCTATTCCAAAGCAATCAAAATGTGGACTAAAATTCAAGAAATTGAATGCGCCATCAAAGGGAGTTATTTTGATCGAAAATGACAGTTTCCATAGCTTCATTAAGGCATGTGGGATTCGAAAACGCTTAGAAGCAAAATCTTTTCAAAATTCGAAATACCAATTGAAGGGATTAAAAAGTAGTTATAAGAAAACGTTTAATAACATTAGATCTATATATTTAGGAATATCATTGTACACATGTCAAAATCATACAATTCAATTGTTAGTATTAAAAATCCATAAATAAGACCTTTGACTGCAAATTTTGAAGGGGGTTAAAACATTATCACTTAATTACTCAAAAACTGACAATGTCTATCATCGAAATTGATTACAAGTTCAACAAATCATCATATATATACATATATATATATATATATATATATATTCAATTTTCACCTTTTCTGAATTCATATTTTTTTATTTTATTACATTTTTCTAAATTCTTTATTTTTCATTTTTGTTTATTTTTGAAATTGATATCGAAATATAATAACTATTGAAATTGACTATATAATCAAAAACAATATTATATAATTTACTTACAAATTATATTAGAAACCTTCATACTATACTAAGATAAATATTTTTAAATATTTTTATCAAAATCACTATCACTATCACTATTATTATATGTATTAAATATTAGATAATTCTCTAATAAATTATAAACTATAAATTTACTTACTATGTCTCATATTTAAATATTTTATTAATAAAATTATTTAATAAAAATTACTTATTTGATTTGAAATATATTCTTTTTAAGGAATAAATATAATTCTCACGATTCCCATATTAACGTATTAACATGAATTTGGGTGGCCAAAGAGGCCTTGGCCCAATATACTTTACGCTAGTTCACCAAAGAAACGAGAGCTTCTCACCCTTCAAATTTCAATACTAGATAAATTTGATTCATTTCCTAAACTTATGTTTACAAACGTAAAATATATTTCTACATTTGATTTCAGAATTTGCAACTCTATTATGTACTGTGGGCATATAGAACTACGGCCCAAACATCAACCGGAGAAACCCCGTTTAGGCTGACATACGGCTGTGAAGCCATGATACCAGTGGAAATCGGCCAGTCATCCTGGAGAAGGAAGCACGTGCCCGAGTCGAGAGATAACAATGATATGCTAACAGCCGAATTAGATTTAATAGAAGAAGTTTGTGCCGCCGCTCACAGCCAAGACTTACATAGAAAAGAAAAGCTAGCCCAAAGATTTAATAAAAAGGTGAAGGCAAGATCGTTCGAGGAAGGTGACCTCGTATTGCGAGGAGCAGACATCGGCAACAGAAACGCCCGAGAAGGAAAATTAGCAGCAAATTGGGAAGGGCCCTACCGGGTCGTCCAAAACCTCGGACGAGGAGCATATTTATTGGAAACATTGGAAGGCAACCAAATCAAACGAACATGGAACGCGGACAAGATGAAGAAGTACCACAGCTGACAAAGGGCAGCGACATTACTAGTCCATGTGTTTTCCTTTAGTTGGCCCCGAGCCCGTCATTGGAATCATGGACACCATGTGTTTCCCTGTCATTGGTTGTTGAGCCCGTCACAGGGATCATGGATTGTCACCTCACCATGTGTTCTCCTTTAGTTGGCTATCAAGCCCATCATTGGGGTCGTGGGAGGTCACCGAGAATTCTCTTTAAAAAGGGGCCTTGATAAATTTATCATGTGCCGACCATATAAATCGGGAATATAGAACCCGTATTAGTCGGTCATTGAGATCATGAAATTATGTAATCTTCGAAGAATATTAATAAAATCCTTATTACAAGGAAATTTATTGTGCACAAGTTTGATTGAGTACTTAGTCGTTGTTTTGTATTATCTCGGTCCTGACCAAACCGACGTAACTATCTAAAACATAGATGAATCATCGGATCGGCCGAAAGAATTACATCTACATTGGTTACGAATACATTAACAGATGCTAAGTTAAAAAGATTCCTAAGTTATGTCTAAAAGCCCGACCAACAGTCCCGGCCAAATAGACGCTTGGCCATTGGAATCAAAACAAATATATTCTGTGATAAAAAGAAGGTCGGCCATTGGAAGCCGAAATACAGAAGAAATAAAGCAAAAAAATAATGCCCGTTGAAGAAATTGAATATACTATTAATATGCAAATTGTGTGCAGAAGTTGTTCAAAGTAAATACAAATAAAACCGGCATTCCGACCCTTCAGTCTTCATCGGTCGAAGGCGAAACATCATCAGGTGTGCCCATCGAGCTCTCATCCTGGCTCTCCGAAACCATGAGCAGCTGGTCGCCCCCAACGTAGGCCCTGAAATGCATACCCTCGGTGTTTAAGTTACACCAGGGTTCAGAAAGCGGATTTGGCTCATAGCGTTATCAAATGAAGCCTGGGACGACTTCTTTAACTGTGAACGAACAAAGGAGAGCTCGGCCATAAGATCGTTCTCGTCCTTATTCTTTTTCGTGTTAAGATCAAAAAGTTCATCGCAGCAACGTTTGACCTCGCTGTATCGATTGCGAGCCTTGGTAAGGTTGCTTTCCAGCTTGGCCATAACAGCCCGGGAAGATTCACTTTCAGCCCGGAGAGTTTCAAGTTGAGCCCGGGAAGAGTCAGATTCAGCTTGAAGAACTGCAATATGAGTTCTGAAAGTATCAAGCTCGGTGGTTAGCCTGGCCGTCAATTCATGCGCCTCCTTAGCCTCGGCTCGGGAAGCCTCCAGCTCGGCAACAAGTTTGGCCGACGACTCCTACGCCTCCTTAACATTAGCACGGGAAGCCTCCAGCTCGACAACAGAGATTGCCGCGCTCGCCTGAGCCCGGTCCAATTCCTGTTGGAGTCCCTGCATGTCACTCCCCGCAACTTCAAGCTCTGCTGCTCCCCTGGCCGCCTTCCTGTTGAGAGAAGCTAGACTCCCAAGCAGAGAAGCGCTCTTCAAACAAGCTAATTGCATTGAGCTCAGCTCCTCCAGGTCGGAGTCTGGGTAAAGGGCCACATCGGAATATTTCTTGGGCGCCCGAACAACTTCAAAGACTTCAGGGGTGATGCCCCTATCCCAAAGGGATCGAGGGGGCAATTGAATGAGCTCCTTGGGCGACTCAGGCCTGGAGTTTGAAACTCCTATAGAGGCTGTAACATCGGAAGCAACCGCTGGGGTCTCAAGGGCAACCTCAGTGGTCTCAGCAGCGACCTCTTGAGTTTCAGAAGCAACCTCCGCCATATCAACATCCACAATCTCAAGAGGGATGGCCGCCACTGGAGGGGAGCTTGGCTGAGAAGCCCGAGGAGAGCTCGGCAAGGAAGCCCGAGGAGAGCTTGGCAAAGAATCCCGATGAGCCTTTCCAGTTGGAGTAATCGAGGTCGGAGCATGGCTGGATTCACTAGCTGAAGTTTTACCCTTTTTCTCTGTTGGCCTGCGCCTCTTCCTGGTCTTGAGAGCCGCAAGGTGCTGGGGAATAGGGACGGCATCCATTTCAATTGCTGCACAATCAGAATAAATAATCAATGATAGTAATAAGCAAAACATTCAAACTCCATTAAGAGGTCCAAACTGACCACACTGGATATAGAAAGCTATCGGAGCCAAGTTCCCTGAATCACTGCACGATAATATCCAAGCTGTGGAAGCAGCATCGGAATCCGACAACCAGGCCTTGACGGTTCTATAAAAAGCAGGAGGAGAGTCATAATGAGCAGAAGTCCAGTACAATGGGAAATTCCAAGGATTTAAAGAAGAACCGGACGAGTTCAAAAAGAAAGGATGTTGGCCAGGGACGGCGGCAACTTTAAAGAATTTGTTTTTAAAACCTTTAAAAGATTCAGAAAACAAAGAAAACAGCCGACGATCGGAATCACGGTCTTTACAACCTCGGAAAGAGACCCACCCTTTCCGTTCAGTGGGTTCTTTACCTGATCGGCCAGTATAAACAGTGAAGAAATAAAAGAATAAAGAACAAGTGCAAGGAATTTCGAGCTTCTGACACAGAGTCTCGAAAGCTCGCATAAAAGCCCAACCATTAGGGTGAATCTGAGAAGGGGCAACCCGAAGATGATCTAACACTTGGATTTGAAAATTAGTGAAGGGAAGATGGATTCCTATTTCAGTGATTACATCTAAGTAAAATAAAAAGAAGTCGGGGTCATTTCCTTCACGGGCAGAACAAACAGGTTCACCCGGGCAGGGTAAGCAGAGGTAAAACCCTTCTTGGACCTCGGGTGGAAATAGAGCAAGGCTCTCAGAATCCAACACTGAGGTATACCCTAACACTTCATGGGTGACCCATGTAAACCTATTTGATAAAACAGAAGAGACACTTTGAGAACGAGGCCCGGCGGCAGATTCCTCAACATTTCCAATACGAGACGAATCCATAATTACCTACGACAGTAAAGAAAAACAACAATTAGTAAAGTACCTGGTGGACGGATCGGCAAGGGACTAAGAGTTGGCAAAGTCCGAGCCGAGCTGGCATGGACTTCGGCACATTAACATCTAAGCTCGATGGCGGCACATCGATAGGTTTGAGGACTCTAATAGGATTATGTCAGCAGTTATCTAGTAAGTCATCGGCTTGTCTATCCAGGTCTATGCTAGCCAAATACATGAACTCTTCCACACATTTTTCACAAGGTTCGTACCGAATTTCGAGTTGGGATTGGGACCTAGGACTGTTTCCAGAGGCAATACTCGAAGGGACAGGGGACTTAAGAGGCACCCTAGACTCTAGGGAAAGCAGAGCAGACCTATGACGTGATGAAGATCCAAACCTAGAAGACCCTAATTGAGAAGGATTAAGGGGTCGAGAGATTGGGGGTTTCGAACTACCAGGGGCAGACGGAACCCTAAGAATGGATCTTTTCTTTTCCTCATCAGAAAGAGGAAGTCCAAATAACCAGAATGCAGTACGAGGGGGAACCGTTCTGCGGATCCTCGCCTCTTCCTCAGGTGTATATTTCATGGTGAAAACACTACACTACAATGTATGAAAACTGAGGAACTACAGGAAACAGATGGAATTTGCAGAAGATTATGAACTAACAAGAAGCTAGTAGAAACTGCGAAAGGCTATCAAATCCAGGACTGCGCAGAACAAAAACGAAAAATAAGAAATGACAGTGGATAAAAAGGAAAGAAGAGAAAGAATACCTGGAGTAGAGAGTGGCGGAAGGAAGGCAACAAGGGGCAAACGATTCAGATGCTAGAGAGGACGAAAGTGCAGAAGTTGTAACAACAAAGGGGAAATACAGAACAAGACAATAGGGGGAGATAAAACGCTACAAGCCCATTAATTGAAAAAGTAATCGTCGAAATTCAAAAAGAGAACGTGGGGAGTAATAACTGATAGACATTGAAGGACGTGGGAACAACGGTTACGTCATTATTGCAAAAAAGAAATGAGTAAAGTGTGAAACGACAGAAGTTGTCATCGAGACACGTGGCGGTAACAGGGAGAAGAATCGCTTCATTTTTCATATGGTAAGACTGTTTGAAAGGACATGATGTTGCTCGGCTCTGGATTAGGTCGAAAGTAACTCGAGGCTAAAAGGATCGATCACTTCGACTCGGACCCTTATACTTGAGGTCGGCCATATACGAGGTCGGCCATATCACCAAGAATACTAGATGACTGGGCTGAGGGGCATCTGTTACGGTTAAAAGATAAAATATATCTCATTTTTTTGTCCTGATAATTCAAATATTTAAATCTTCATCAAATTTGTTATTAACAGTAAGGGGATAATCATCAGAAGATAGAAGATATAATTGTTATCTTTCCGCTATTAGTATCTCCACATATTACGGAAAAAGATATTAGGCCTCTACCATCTGCTCTCAAAGTCCAGGTTAGAATCCTATAAATACAACACATCCCATGGTGAAAGGTACACACACTTCTGACTCTCTTTTCATTCACATGGCACACACTGCACACCAAATCGTGTTGCTGTTGCTATAATCTTCTTTTTCCTTAAGTTGTTTCAACCCCATAAGCTTCTTAAGAGAGAGAGAACCTGATCCTATATAAATTCATTCGACATCACGTGTTGGACATTTTCTGTTCTCATCGATCAGAACACTTACAAATTATATTACAACCCTTCATACTATACTAAGATAATTATTTTTAAATATTTTTATCAAAATCACTATCACTATATGTATTAAATATTAGATAATTATTAGATAATTCTCTAATAAATTATAAACTATAAATTTACTTACTATGTCTCATATTTAAATATTTTATTAATAAAATTATTTAATAAAAATTACTTATTTGATTTGAAATATATTCTTTTTAAGGAATAAATATAATTCTCACGATTCCCATATTAACGTATTAACATTAATTTGGGTGGCCAAAGAGGCCTTGGCCCAAATATACTTTACGCTAGTTCACCAACGAAACGAGAGCTTCTCACCCTTCAAATTTCAATACTAGATAAATTTGATGCATTTCCTAAACTTATTTTTACAAACGTAAAATATATTTCTACATTTGATTTCAGAATTTGCACTCTTGCAGCACTGGCTTCATTCTCCAAAACCATCAACGTCAATTCTTTAGTCCACAGAGCAATTGCAACCGTTAATTGATTGAGACATAAAAGTTCAATAATGAAACTAACATTAGCTACTTTGAAAATACCATTAATGTAGATCCATAGCGTACAAGAATGGTTACATCTACTAGTAGCTTTGAAGCAAACATCAAATTAAAATGGAAAGTTGAATGAATTCACTTTAAAGTAGTTGAACATAAACTTTGATGTCAAGATGGTCGAAGAAAAATATTCATCAATGATTAGAACGCTGTACACTGGGTAGAAAAGAAACACATGTGCCAAACATTTTGTTTCCCTTTTGCAACATTTCTCCCAGGGAACAAACAGAACCAACACCGATCAAGCATGAGGCCCCAGCTATCCTCAATTTCCAGCTGGATAAACACAACATTTTTGTTTGCAACAAAAGTTAAATATTAATAATAATAATAATAGTAACATATAAATACCATAATCACTAACCAATCAAGACACACCCCTCTTCGAGTGAGTGATGAACCTTGCATCAACCCCAATTAATCGAAATTGGGGTTCCAACCACGTGTTTCCCATCGGACCATTCTACCCTTCCAAAAGCGTTCAGTCTCTGCTGTGGCGAACCCGAGGATGAAAATGTGACCGTGAATGATTTTTTTTCATTTTCCTTGAAACTCAGCACTTGCGGTTCAACCGAGATTTTCACGGATGCAATATCTGACGTCACTGAAGCTTTGTAAGTTCCCGCGGGTCCCACGTTAGTGAGACTCCGCGTGTGCTTAACCACGCCCCCTGATTCAAACAACACCGCAAACGAAGGGTAGTTGAGGTCGGTCACACTGTACTGCTTGCCAGCGTCGCACTGGAATTTTCTCTTGGCCAATGTGTTGATCTCGGAAGCTGAGTAGTTTAACGCGCAGAGAAAACCTAAATAATCATCCACCGTTAGATCGTAGACGAGTCCTGGATTGAGGGCAGCGACGGGGTCCACGTGTCCGGAACCGTGATCGAACGGCGTGGAGGGTTTTCCCGTTGCGCTGTCTTGCAGCTTCTCACCGGTTTTGTAAACTGTGTAAGCCGTGGTCATGAGAGCCGATCGGACAGCGGCGGGGCTCCAATCAGGGTGAGCCGACTTGATCAGCGCGGCTAAGCCGCTCACGTGAGGGCACGACATGGAGGTGCCAGAAATGATGTTGAAATCAACGCGCCTGTTATCAACGGGTAACCCGGTGGGTCCCACCGCTTTGGACCAGCCCGCTAGGATGTTGACACCTGGCGCGATAAGATCTGGCTTCAGGATCTGCGGGGTGATCGAGTTGGGTCCTCTTGAGCTAAACGCTGCCACCACAGGAGATGGCTGAATCCCCACCTTCGTGCCTTGAAAAAAAATCTTCACCGTCGGTTTCGCATCAGAAAACAAATACTTCTTAATCGCGTCACCGGCTTTCTGCCCAACCGCGGTCGCTGGTAACAAATGAGCATCCGCCACCAGCTCCTCGCCGTTGGCAGCGGTGTTGCTGAGCACCATCCCCAACGCTCCGGCGGATTTAACCACGGAGCCTTTCTGAACCCTAGCAGTTAACCCACGGTCACACAAAACAATCTTCCCAGCAACTTTCTCAGGAGACAACGTTCCCGTGACACACAAGTTCCCATTCATAGCACCGTTACTCACATTCCCTGCATAAACAAAAGGAAGAGGGGAATCCGGCAAAGCGTTACCGCGATAGAGCGAAACGCCGGAGAAGTTAAGGCCATTCCCGAGCGCTACATAAGCGGGGAAGTCACGATCCAGTGTGCCAGCGCCCACTGTAGTTATCCATGGAGCCACATTGGAGAGACTGTAGGGACTGGGGCCCGCGTTCCCAGCGGAGCATGAAACTAAAATCCCTTTCTCCATAGCCGAAAAAGCTCCAATAGCGACACTGTCTCTGTAATAATCGGCCATGCCACCACCGAGGGACAGAGAAAGAACGTTTACGTTGTCCAATATTGCCCTCTCGATAGCGGCAAGAATATCGGAGCTGAAGCATCCGCCCTTCCAGCACACCTTGTATGCAGCAACTCTAGCGCGCGTGGCCATCCCACGTGCTGTCCCCGACGCGTAGCCAAAGAGGCTCGCGCCGGATACCACCGACCCCGCGGCTGTGCTGGCCGTGTGGGTGCCGTGACCGTCGTCGTCGCGTGCTGATCTCGACTCCTCGGTTTCATTAATAGGACCAAGAATGGCTTCAACACCCTTCGAGAAAAACCTAGCTCCGATCAGCTTTCTGTTACAATTCGACGCGGTGAAATTCGTTCCCGTCTCGCACGCGCCTTTCCAGGTGCTCGGAACAGGCCCAAGTCCCGTGTCGTCGAAGCTCTTGCTTTCCGGCCAGACGCCTGTGTCGAGGACTCCGATGATGACGTCACTCCCGGAACTCGACTCGGGGAACATGTCGGCGCTCTTGTCGAGTCCGAGGAACATGGGCGTCCTCGTCGTGTGAAGCTCGTACCTCGTCTCCGGGAGCACCGCCAGAATCCCCGCTTGGGTCTCGAGCAAACGCGCTTCCTCAGCGGTTAGTCTCGTGGCGTATCCATGGATCGCGTTGTCGTAGGTGTACATCATCTCCGCCGAGTCAGACACGGTCTTTAGCGACGACTCGTACCACAGCGCGTGGTGCTCGAAGCTCTCCGGCATCTCCGATTTCGCCACGTGCACAATGTATGTGCTCTTATCTGGTTCTGCTGCCTCATGGAGACCCAGAAACAGAACCACCGAGAGAATGGCTACGAAGGGTTTACGAAACGAACTCATGGGAATGGGAATGGGAAATGGAAATTAGATGAAGCTGGCTTTAACGAGTGGTGATTTTAATGCATAATTTATGCGTTTATGCAAAGGGTGTGAGAAATAGTAAGGAAGCGGTGGGTGGTTGTCTGGTTCTCAAAATAATTGCGTTCAGACAAAAACAAAAGGTGGAAGGGAGAGAGAGAGAGAGAGTGAGGAGTAAGAGTAACTGAGGAAAGATAGAAACATTTCAATTAGCTGATTCAAGATATTTTTCATTTATAGTTCACATGCTCGTTTACGTTGACGACCGTTCTCAACCTTCTCGAGGGTGTACGTTCTTTTATTATTATTTTATGATAAATATTAGCTAGTATTTTTACTGGGACGCATAATATTGTATTTTTTTATCGGTTTTATTATTTTTTTAATTTTTGCAATAAATAATTTCTTTAAAGGATATATAAATGGTTGGATGATTAAGATTGAAGAGAAAAAATTATTATTAAAGAAAAAAATTTCAAATATAACGTGAGTTTTATGTCTCTTTATTTTTATTTTAATTCAAAATTTTCTTTTTAACTTTCTTCTATTTTTTTTCTATTCTACACCTTGTTTTGGGTTGAAGGAAAAAATAGAGAAAAAAGAAAATTTTAAATTTTAATTAAAAGAAAAGAAAATTCTAAATTTTTATTACTATAAGTTAACATTTTTTCTAATTTCTTTTCTCATTTTTTCGGACCAAAAAAAAAAGATATTATTATTCGTAAAAGAAGGAAATAAAAAAATCGTAGATTTAAATTTTTTATTAACAAAATTAACATTTTAATAATTAATATACGTAGATAAAAAAAATATTTTTTTAAATAATATGAACAGTGATCAGTAAGACCTATATTTTATTATTATTACTTTATTTTTTTCTCTCCTCCTTTTGCCTTTTTTCCTGTTCTTTTCAGATTAAAGCCTAGTTATACTTTTCCTTTTAACAGTTCCGTGCGGACCATTAGTCACATTTCCACGTTCTCTAAACATAACTTCATAACCAATTCTTAACCTACTAACCTTGAATTCCCAACTGCGTCTTTTTGCCGATATTTTATATACGTTGGACAATAATATGGAATATACATGCATACTGTGCCTGTGCTTGACAGTGTAGAAGATACGATGAAGCTCAAAATATTGTAAATTAAGTGTTTCGATTCACGGGTATTTTATTTTTAGTGACCATTTATACAATTACACAATCTCCACTTCAGCTTTATTAAATGCAAGATATTTTTTTATTTTACTAGTAAGGTTTGGACCTTATCATCTCTATATGTATACCAGCCAACCATGAACCAACCAAGTTTTATTTTTTCTTTCCATTTCCTTCTCTGTTAAGAAACTAGTTCACGGATTACCAATACGAAGAAATTTCAGTCACGGGCTTACTTCTGTGCTGGGGAATTTTTACGGGAATTGACAAGAGAGGATGACTTGTTTCTTAAACATCTAATTTTGTCTGTTTTTAATAAATATTTTAATATTTTTAGATAAGTGCTGTTGAGAATTTTGTAATCGAGACTTATTTTGTTTCTACTCCTATAGCTTTTGTGATGTGAATTTACTTTGGTCTTGGACTAATTTGACTCGAGCAAAATGATTCAGTTTTTTTTCTTTCTTATTCGTACAGATCAGATCAAAATCTCATTTAATGACAATCAAATTGGTGGTCCTCAAATCAGTATTGGCAGTTGGAACAACCTATTAATATTTATTAAGTAATTAATAATATCTAGTGTAGTATTACTTTTTTAATTCATCATAAATTTAAAAAAATATAAATTAATTTTTTAAATTAAGAATTTAATTTTCACATAATTAGAGATGCGTTTATGCTTGGGTTGGAACGTTGATAGGATATGACTTGTCAAAAAATAAAAAGAGAAAGAAAATTTTATAATATCTAAAAAATTTAAAAGCTAAAAACATTATAAAAAAAAATTAAGCTCCTACTAGCTAGTTATTATTATTTCCCTCGCCCAGTTGCCCACCTAATGATTTTAATTGCATTATTCTATCTAGCTTTTCTAACTGCTTTGTACAAAATTTGAAATACATTACTCATAACAAGTCATATCAAATGAGTCTTTGATGTCAAAGGTACAACTGGTACGGGAGATCCAAATTTGGAATCTTAACTTACTTTATGGTGGATCCCACAGTGCCACCTAGGATTAAAGATCTTTTAAGATTTGTGACATTTTTTTCTTTAGTGATAGATCTCAAATTGAGATCTTAGATAATTTTTAATAGGTCCCACATAAATTTCATTTTTAAATATTTAAATTTTTTGATTAAATAAATTTTAATTAATTAAATAATTAATTTTACTTAATAAACCAAAAAAAATATTAATACTAAGAAATGATAAAATTTAAATAACTTTTATTTATAACTGAAAGATAATTAAATGAAAAATATATAAAATTAATAATAAAAAAATACAAGATATTAATTTTAAAAAAAAATAATTTTCATTATTTTTGTGATCAGAACGTTAAAAAAAATCAACTTTTTGTAATTGTAATTTTCATAATAACATTAATTTTTTAAATTTTTATTTTTTTCCTTGGGTAACTTCTCCCCCTCTTCCACTTTTTCTTTTTTCCGTGCCTCCCCCCAAAACACCCACCAAACCCGCTCCCCTCCCCATTTATTTCTTTTTCTTCTTCTTTCTTCCCCCACCCTCTCTCCCCCTTTTCTTTTTCTTTTTTCCCTTCCCCCCACCCCTCCCACCGGTCGCTCCCCCTCCCCCTTTTTTCTTTCTTCTTCCCCTTACCTCTCCCCCCCTTTTCTTTATCTTTTTCCCTTCCCCCCTCCCCAGACTATCCCCCTCCCCTCCCTCCCTCCCTCCCCCCCTTTTTTTTCTCTCTTCTTCCCCCTCCCTCTCACGGTCCTCCCCCTCCAGTCCGAGCCTCCCACTCCGCTCCGAGTTCTCCTCTGCTTCCTTTCTAGGTATGTTCTGTTCCTCTTCTATTTTTTCCGCTTCTCTTCTGCAATAGTTGGTTGGGTGTGGGTTGTTGCTCCCCGCCTTCTTTTGATCTGTTACAACATAAAAAAACATTTTTTTTTATTCCGTGCAGATCTTCAGAGTTCTTCCACAAGAATCGGATCTCCACGTGGAGATCTCCATCCCTCCTTTAGTGGTGGATCTGGAGAAGGAGAGATCTTCAGCTGAAGATCCCTCTCCAAGACCCAACACTAAAGGTGCTCTAAGGCTCTAACCAAACATGTTATTTGTCTCTAAAAGAATTTGACAGTAACACATATTTACCTTTATTGAAATTACTTGTGAAATACATTCTCAATTAATTCAAGTTTACTTGTTTTGCTTTTAAAATAATATCACAGTGACCCAATAAAAAAATGTACTTCCATCTATCTTATTACAATTGTTCTCTTAGATTATTTTACATAAATTAAAAAATAATAATAAATAAAAATAATAATAATTTTATAAAATTAACCTTATATCATTATTAATTTATTTATAAATTTTGTTATTTATCTTTAATATTATATAAGTAGAAAAAGTAATTAATATGACATTAAAAAATAAAAATAACAATTATTTTAAAATACTTTTTTTTTCTTAAACGACAATTACAATTCAAGAGAGAAAATAATCAACATATGTTTCAAATATACTTTCAACTAAAAAGTGTATATACTTATTTTATTACAAAGTGAAGCTGTATAAGAAAAAATAGTACAAAGTGAAGTCATTTAGATATACAAAATTTTATGCTTATGAAATATCGATATAAAAATATAGAAATTTAAGAATTATACTTATTTTTTTATCTTAAAGGCGTTGGTGACAAGGAGGGTGTTTGCGGGTCTATTCAAATCGATTTTGGTCAAATTTAGGACTTAATTCAATCAAATTTGATTGGTTCAGTTTGGTTTTCAGAATAAAAAAAAATTGAAACCCAACTCAACTCGTACATGAACAGTTCGGTTCGGATCACCGAATTATCCATTTAATTATTTTTTTTAGAACTACTATTTTATATCACGATTCTTTCAAATATCACATACAATTAACACAATATTATCAAATATATGAAAGTAGTAAAATTGATGCATTTAATATCTTCAACATAATATTCTAAAATAAATTTATAATTGGATAAAAAAACCACAATGTCTAAATTGAATAATCAATCCAATAGACAACTCCATTATGATAACTTTGTATACAAGAGTTCCTAGTATCTTAATTTCCTAGTCTACCTTTACACAACAATTATCCTAGTCGATAGCCTTGTTTCCCATCAAAAAACTCTAGTCTCAATTCACCAATAATAGAGACAGACTAGTATCCTTGTTTCCCAGCCAGACTGGTATCCTAGTTTCCCAGCCAGAAGTTGCACGTCTCAATTCATCAAGAACAGAGAAAACTAGTATCCTAATTTTTCAGCTGCAACCTTTTCCAAAGTCAAGAAGAAGAAAATAATAAAATAGTTACTTTTACTTTTCTATTCCGTAAGCAAATAGGTACCTTTAAATCTTAATGGAGAATTGAAGAATCAGACTTGTCAAATGCTTTTATATGATCTCACAACAATTCTCTCTCAATGATGCAAACATAAACTCTCTAAAACTCTAATATTATTTGGAATTGAATGCATACATGAACACCAAAATATGTTTCTATTTATACTAATTTAAAGATATGATTTTAACCAATTTTTGAATGTAATCCTAAATATATTCTGTCATATTATCTAATGCAATCTTAAGGATATTCTATTATATTATGCAATGCAATCTTAAAAATATTCTATCCTATTTTTTAATGCAATATTAAAAAATATTGTATCATATTTTTTAATGCAATCTTAAATATTTACAATATCACACCTTTTTTTATTGTCAAATTTTTTTTTATTTTTAATATATATAATAAAATTTATAATATTACGGGTTCACGGATCGGGTCATCGAGTCAACGGATCTGTAAATCTAAACCCGTGACTCAACCCGTACATGAACAATTTTGATCGGTTCGGTTCAGTTTTGATCGAAATATATAAATGATCTAACTCAAACTATTCGGATTGGTTTGGATCAGTCCGAGTCATAGGTGACCTGTTACCCATGAACACCCCTAATTACAAGCCAAAAAGTTAAAAAAAAAAAAAATACTCGGTGGTATAAATTTTCAAATACAGTATCATATTATTTAATTTTGTAAGCGTCATTCCCGAAAATTTTTAAAAATTTTCATTGAGAAAAAAAAAATCATGTTATTACATTTAGAGTTCAAAAGTTTTTTATTTTTTATTTTTCAATAAAAATTCCTACTTTCATTTTCTTAATTAGTCTCAACTTTTAAAGTTACTGTGTTAAGGTTATTTCTGTCTCGGTAACCTTTTTGTGTTTTTTTTTTTATTTCTTAAATAAGTAGTATACATTACTTATATAGATACTTTTTACAATTTAAGTAACTTATTTTTTCAATCTTGCAAGTCTAAATAATTTACTAAATATATTCCACAAATATTCTCACAACCTTACATTTTATTACTATATTATAAAAATTGATATTTTCAAGTATTAAAATTTTGTCTTAATTCTTTTAAATTTTACTTGTAATATAAATATTGTATATTAAAATTTATTGAAGATTAAGATTTCATCTAGTGATAATTAATGTCGTTGAGAAGGATTTATTCTCGGCCACACATATTGGCCAGTGCATCGAAAATCATAACCATCTTTATTTTATAAACACTGTATCAACTTATTATTTTTATATTGTTTACATCAATACCATATTATCTACTATACTTAATATGCGTTTAGGTGAGAGTTAAAAATTAATTTTAAATGAAATTAATTTTGTTAAAATGATTTTAGTTTAAATTAATTTTTAATAAACTAAATAATGTTTGGATACTTTTATCTTAAAAATAATCTTTTTTTAAAACTTAGCATAAAATTAATAATAATTAAACAGTTAGTATATTTTTATAAATCAAATTTAACTGTAATTAAATTCATAAAAAGAAAAAAAAAACATTTATGTTTGAACAGTGGAAATTATAATTTAGCACATGCTTAAAAATTAGAATGTGTTGGTTTTTGAAAGAAAAAATATTTTGTAAAAATCTCTCAAAATTAATAAGGTATTCATTTATTTAAATAAACTGAATCAGCTACATAGTACATATATTTATTATTATAAATATGAATAAAGTTATTTATTTTATAAATCAGATTCTATGAAAGCCAACCACATATCTATGTTTTAATTTCTAATAGAACTTTCTATTACTTTTTGCTAGTGATGTCTTAATACACACAAGAAATATGGTATCTGATACTCCGATGCATTGTTCAACAACGTGGACAGCCCACCTTAACATGGCATTAATCATAGGGAAGGGGATTGTCTAATAAACTTTTTAAAAAATTCAATAGAAGTTTTAATTCAATCATTGTATAGAATTTATTAAAAATAAATAACGTCAGAATATTTAAGAATTAGATTATATTATAGTTAAATATATAATTTTTTATTTTATTATAATTCATATTATAATTATAATATTACTTATTTAACTATTTAAATAATTATTCTATATTTTAATAATTATAAAAATAAAATATAAAATAATTATGTAATTATATAATTAACAATTACATATAATATATAATAATAAAATTATATATAAATATATAATAACATTATTTATAATTATAAATAAATAATTATAAAAAAAAATATATGCATCAGGGCGGAAAATGACATACTCAATTTTACTTTCACCCTTGACTTGTTTTTTCAGGTCGAAGAAAATTCGATTCCAACCCCTAAGGCTTTGTATGGGAGAGGGATTTTTGAGGGAAAGAGAGAGAAGGAAAAGGTTTATGTAGAGACATCTTTTTGTTTGGGAGTTTTAATTTTTGAGGAAAAGGATTTGAGGATTTTCAAAATTCCTCTAAAATCCTCCAAAGTCTTAAAATTGTTGTCCTCCCTATTTGGAGGGTTTTTAGAAGGAAAAGTAACTAAAATTATTATTATACTAGTCAATGTTAATAAAATTAATATCATACCCTAGTCAGTGTAAAATATATAATGTATATTTTTTAAATAAGGAAAAAATTGTAAAAATTTATTGTTAATTCTCTATTTCCCTCTCTTAATATATTTTTAACTCTTAAACGAGGAGAAATGAACTTCTTTTATTTTCCTCCTTTTCCTTCTTCTCCCTTTCCCTTGAATCTTTCTTCTCCTCCTCTCCTAACTCCCAAACAAAGCCTAAATGTTTTCCACCAAACTTGAGATAGGATCGGATAAGTATTCATGAATTGAATTTTTATTTTCATGCTTATTATCAAACACATGGAGTTATAGTAAAGTTATTTCAATTTAATTAAAGATTTTGAATTTAAATCCTAGTATGCTATTATATTAAATATTTAGAAGTAAAAATTTGTTATCTATAATAATTTTAATTTTAATTGACTCGAATAAAATTACTTTTCATAAAAGTATATATGATTTAGAAAAGAAAAGATAAATCAGATTTTATTAAGCATCAATTGCGCTGGAAAAAGCTGCCAAGAGCCTCTCTTTGCTTGCAGGGATAATGAAACGTCTTTTGCTGCTAGCCAGTACTGGGTCGCACCTCATGTTTCCACAGCTTGATGACGCGTTTTCTAAATGTCGTCGTAGTTACACACTTACACGCTAACAAGAAGTATCAGTGTATCACTTAGATTTTAGAAATACTTGTTGGGTCATGTTACGTATTGTGTAATTGTGATGGTATTGATCTCCTTCACCAACTCATTTTCATTTTTACGATTTTTTCCTTTTCCTAGAAAGGGCCCTGATGAGATAAAACGACCCAAAAATGAAAAAGTCTTTCACGTGTTATATGTATCACAATCACATGGCCAAAGAACATAACCATCACAAGGTTTGTATAATCTGAGATACTAGTCTAAAACACCACCAGCTCGAATTTATAAAACCATCTTTCTTAAATAATTGAGGTTCATAATCATTAGTTTTTTTAAAAATGATATATGAACAGTGCAGCTTTTTTGTCTTGGTTATGATTGCATTAATCCATACTCCTTGGTTACGAGCTTTCTTAGAAATTTCAATAATTATGAGCTACTTGATATTAGTGTTATTTTTTTGCAACTGATTGCGAGGACACTGTCAGCAACTCAGCATATATTCTTCTTCTTTTTTATTAACTTTCGGTATGACAAAAAAATTTAAATATTATTTTTTAAAAAAAAATTATAAATTTATAATAATTTTAAATATATTTATGAATCTATAACAACAAGTTGCACCCTAGCATGACGCAACAGGTCACACTCTTAACCGACACAACTAGGGCTGAGTCGCACTTCCCCATGCATGACTCATCACGCTCCACCCAGACACGACTCTGCACCAGTTACCTCCCATGCGCGACTTTGCACCCCATGTATATACACCAAATTCATTATTTAACTTCAATTTTTAACTTCTACCTCTCTCTAGCACTTTGCTTTGACTTTTCTCTAGTTTTTTGTTTGAATTTGAGGGTTTGCATAGTGAAACTCTATCAGTCAAGTAAGCGCTCGAATACCTGCTTTTTAAATTATATGAAATATATTATATTATTGCCTTAGAAAATTATTATTGATCTAAAAAATTGTTAGTGACTTATATTATAAATAGTTACTTGAAACATATTTTAGCGATAAAGTTAGTTAGTTAGTTAGTTGTAACATGTTTATTAGCTTAGAATATTATTAGTTAACGACCTAGGTTATGATTAAGGGACCTACCTACCTAAGGGGAAAAACTTTATACACCCAGAAAAAAACTTATACACCAGTCCGGAACAGTACATTTCCAAAAATACCCTCATTTTTATTACGCTTCATACATACGGATTCATAAATCCTTAAGATTCTTACGGATTCGTGAATCCGTAATTTCTTTTTTGAGTTATACGGACTGTCCATACGGATTGGCCCAATCCGTAAGTAAGTTTTTTTTTTAATTTAAAAAATATTTTTCCAAATAATGATACATGTAGGTTTCAAACCTGTGACCTTCAAGTTATTAACCTAACGCTTCAACCAACTGAGCTAGTAAGTCAATTATGCTAAAAGCTAATTAATGTTGATACATATAACATTAAATTTTTTAATGTATATTTAATACACGTATAATTTTACGTAATAAATTATGTAACAATTAATTTTGATATGATAATTAAAGTATTTTTTACATATAAAAATCATAGTTTTAAATAAAAATCATAATTTTAATAAAAAATTGCAGGTCTAATAAAAATTATATTTGTATTTACAAGTTAAATTAAAAATTGTATATGTATTTACAGGTTAAATTAAAAATTATATCTATATTAGACCTACAAATTTTTATTAAACTTATAATTTTTATTTAAATCTATGATTTTTATATGTAAAAAATACTTTAATTTTTAATAAACTGTAAATACAGATATAATTTTTAATTTAACCTGTAAACACAAATATAATTTTTATTAGACATGCAAATTTTTATTAAAATTATGATTTTTATATGTAAAAAATACTTTAATCATCAGATCAAAATTAATTGTTACAAAATTTATTATGTAAACTTATACGTGTATTAAATATACATTAAAAAATTTAATGTTATATGTATCAACATTAATTGGCTTTTAGCATAATTGACTTCCTAGCTCAGTTGGTTGAAGCGTCAGATTAATAACCTGAAGGTCACAAGTTCGAAACCCACATGTATCATTATTTGAAAAAATATCTTTTAAATTAAAAAAAAACTTACTTACGGATTGGACAGTCCGTATAACTCAAAAAGAAATTACGGATTCCTGAATCCGTAAGAATCTTACGGATTTACGAATCCGTATGTATGAAGCGTAATAAAAATAAGGGTATTTTTGGAAATGCACTGTTCCAGACTGGTGTATAAGTTTTTTTCTGGGTGTATAAAGTTTTTCCCCTACCTAAGACATACATAATCAATTTTTAAAAATAATTTTTATTTCAAATTAAATAAATTATGATAATATGATGATAAAATTTTAGCGATATAATTAGTTAGTTGTAACATGTTTATTTGTTTAGAATACTATTAGTTAGTGACCTAGGTTATGATTAGGGACCTACCTAAGACATACATAATCAATTTTTAAAAATAATTTTTATTTCAAATAAAATAAATTATGATAATATGATTATTAAATTTTAGCATATTATTATGCCAAGTCATCGTCATCTGAGTTACCTCGTTCTGGACCTGACCATGAGCCTGAGCCTACCGATCCCAGAATGCATATTCTTCCTGGACCATATAGATGAGATATACTTAGGAGGCACAGACAATGCACTCATATTTCACAGGTTGTTTGGAACGAGGAAACACATAGAGAGCTAAAGATTTACCGCGGAGGTAGACCTAGTGGTGGATCTCGACCCGAAGATATTCCAGACCAAGTCGCACAGTGTGACTCAGGCTGGTTTCATACATGTTGCTCGCATGCGATATATGTAGGTAAGCGATATGTCACCTAAGTATATGGTCTTAGGTCACCCAACCATGAGTTCATGGTTTGGCATAGACTATGCGGCAAGCGATATGTCACGAAGTGGACTACCAAATTAGGACGTTGTGTAAGTCATTTACTGGAAATAATTTATTTACTATTATTATATATTTTTCTTTATATATACATGTTGTGACTTATAGGTTGATGATCTGGAGAATTTGTATTTTGTCACCACGCCTGAGCAATTTTCGCACCACAGTTTGGAATATGTACATAACGAAATAGGTCGCCTGATAGCTATTTTCAGAGAGGCCACTCGGGTGGAGGAGCCAGGTCCAGAGGCATCCTTGACCCAGCTTCCAGAGGAGTCATAGTTGTCTATCGACATTGGAAGTCGTGCGAGAGAGGGTCGAGGGATAGGACGTCGTCGTCGACTTATTCCACCAGTTCCTGAGCCTATTCATGCACCCAGGCCACACATGGGTGGATGGTTTAGGCCACCCTTCATAGGTCATGAATACGGTGTTCAACAGACATTTCATGAGCCTACCTAGTCAGAGGCACATACATATTATCAGCCAAATTGGCCACCTTAGGACAGCCAGACCCAACCGGCGTATCAGCATAGTCCAGTACCCATGGCATCCTAGGATTAGCCGAGGACTAGTAGTCAGGGAGCTTAGGCAGGGAGCAGTAGTCAGGGACCTCAGTCGTGAGATGATATAGCTGTTGAGGAAATGTATAGCCAGATAGATTTTTCACCACCTCGGCAATCAGGCTATGATCCACAGTTGTCGGTCGAGGCCATTCCACCTCCGGATCCATTGCCATCTCTACTCCTGCTCCACAGTATCAGCGTGGACGTGGTAGGTGCAGATTGCTTGATCGTCAGGCACGTCATTACCAGTGGCCTCCTGTTTCTTAGACTTTGTATTTGTATTTGTTAATTATTATGGACTTTGTTTCGTATTAGGTATGGTATTATGAACCTTTTTTATCGCTTATATTTGTCATGGACTACGTTAGGTTATGAAATATGTTATTTGCTACGGACTATGTTAAAACATAAAGAAACAAATAACAAAAAAGTAAACCTCAAACATAGTTAGTTATGAAATAGAAGAACATAAACAAAACATTAACATATCAAAATTAAAATCATGAGGTAGATGGACGACTAGGACAATTTCGACGGTTATGACCAGGTAATCTGCATATATCACACCTAATACGACTTTGACTAGCTTCAACTTCATCCATCTCATTGCGTATTCTAGTTGACTTTGGATGACCTTTTGCATGCAACTTAGACTTGTCAAGTATGACCACTAGATCTGCACTAGGTGGAATTGCTTGCTCATTACCAATTGGCTGTCATGGAAATGAGTACGCTTGTACCAGGTTTGTTATAAGGAATATGTCATCCACATATTGTGACGGTGCCCGACGAACATGTAAAGCGGCTACTGCAGCATGACTACATTGATACTTGAATGCCTTAAATTTCCCACACTGACAGAACCCTCAAGGAGGTTTACCAAATACAATTTGTCATAATCATCATCAACCTCAAATACAGTTTGTTCAACATTATATGCACGAACATAATGACCGGTAGCATTGGACTCATTGGCCTTCAACATAGCAACCACATTTTTGTAATGCGGATAAGGACCTTGCATTTCATTAACATTGCCCCCTGTATACAAAATATTCCACCAATCTGCTATATAGTGTTTAACTAACGCAGTTATTGTAACGCCTCAACTCGCAATCTTGTGATTATTGATTTTTAATGAAAATTCTTTTCAACTTACTTAAGAGTATCCAGTTGAATATAACAAAATTTTGCCAATAACTGATACTCCAAGAAAATTTCATTACTGAGTAATATTTATAAATCTGAATTAATATATATAATAAGATTACAAACTGACACTGGTTCTATTACATACTACAACTAATTCAAAACACTCTGTAACAAAAGAATACATTTTCAAACATATCATCTTCAAACAAAATCCTTTTCTTGTAAACAGCCAGTGGTCTCTCTTTGCTGTTCATCTGCTCGCTCAAATAAAATCGAGGTCATAGCAGGTGTCAACCACAGACACAAAATACAGGGTAAGTTTATGATAAACATAATTTAAGCAACATAATATATTAAATATACAGATATTCATAACAACATCCTTAAAGATGCATGATTCTCTCAGACTCTTATCATGATGCATGATTTTTTTGAACTCTTATTATTTGGTACCAACTGTCAAGATAGCCCCATCCCAGTGGTCCAGAATTGATCCGACCAGTCAGGGTCTCCCGGTGTTGCACAGGTTCTCACTCACACTTCATGTGATCATCATGGGTGGCGTGATTCCTCACAGCAAGAGTCACCCCCAGCTCAGACTTCTCTTGTCTGAACGCACGGACTCAGTTCTTGTAACTATCTGACACACCTCCGCTCTAAGGCACACCTCCACTCTGAGGCAACTCTTATATACACCTCCACTCTGAGGCAATTCTTATGAGACACATAAGACTTATACATAATTCATTCATTTTATTTTCAACATCAGTTTTCAATCACTGTCTCATATATTTTATTCAGAAATTCAACATAAATCAAGTACAGAACTCAGGTTGTTATTCAAGTACACAACATATCACCCATGTATAAAAACACTCAACAACACATGAAACTTCATTCAAGCACTCGATCATATAACTATAACTCGAGTCCAACAATTTCTCAGATACAAGTCATACTACATAGAACTTCAAGCATTTATTCAAGCACAAGCAATACTTAAACTATCTTTATCATAAAGCTTCCCTATACATACCTTATAACCTCTTATGAAGCTTGTCTATCTCTTCCTAATGATACTAGCTTCTACACATGATTCTTCAAGGAAGTGGGGTCTCTTTATGCTTTGAAAATGAAAGGATGAAAGTGAAATGAAGGAGAGGTTTCACGTGGAATAGGTGGAAGAATGGATCTTGAATGTGACTTCCACTTAAGGCCTTTCTCCCTTTATATAAAGTTTGGAAAATAATAAAATATTCAAGGACATTTCTACCCTTCCTAGCTAGTTACTCCCATTTGGTTTCATTAGAACTTAGTTTTATCTCATTCCATTTCATCCTAACCAAGCTCATAATGACTCTTGCTAAATATCTTCCAACTTTACAAAAATCTTCTAAGCCACGATGACTTCTTTACAAGTGTCCTACCACTTGTCATGTGTCATGAAGCTTATCTTCCCTTCTTTAATCTTCATGTGAATCACCAAGGAATAAGAGAAGATTTTTCTTCTCTTCATGCCATCTTGTACACATGTCTTTCAAGGTTATGATGGCTTCTTATCCCTTCATCAATGGTGGCCTATAAGTGGCTAGATATTTTTTAAGCCTTCATGATTGTATCTTATCATTTTAATTTATGAATCTTAAGATATTTTTCTACTTATCATGTTTTTATTTCCTTAAAGAGAAGAAAATTGTGTGGTTCTCCTTGTGTCCATATGTCACCTTTCATGAAGAAGAAGAATTCAATTCCAACATGACTTCACACATGGCATACCTTAAGAGGAAGTAAAGTTCAATTTGAACTCTTCTACCTAAAGGATAATATTAAATAATAGAACTCTATAGAGTTTTCCAGAAACTGACTTCAATTACAGTATAAATTGCTCACAAGCAGTCTATACAAAGTGCTACACAGACCTTACATACAAGACGACTCTTATCTTAATTCTGATTGGTTCGTTCTGCTTCTGACCATCAAAATTATTAAACCATCTTATTGAATAAGTCTATTCATCCTACAATTAAGAGAAAATTTCACAGATTCCATTTATCATTTTTCCATATTTTTCTAATGCTTGAATTCTCCTGAATAAGATTTCAAAGTTACGACCGTATAAAATTCATAGAAATTCTATTATGAGACTTTCTGTCACAAAAAGTATTTTGGTAATTTGTCATCCAAGGCTACTTTGTAATTTCATCAAGCTTTCACAAAATATCTAAGGGTGTCTTGGTAATTTTAGCCTCAAGGGTACTATGGCAATTTGTCATTTACCCTAGGGGTATGATTGTAATTTTCATTCTAAAATATCTCAACAAAATATCTAAGGGTATTTGTGTAATTTTGACTCAAGGGCATTTTTGTAATTTCCAAAATATCCAAGGGTATTCATGTAATTTTTACCTTAAAATATCTAACCAAAATATCTATGGGCATTTTCGTAATTTTTACCTCAAGGACATTTTTGTAATTTCAACTTTAAGGGAAGGGTAATATGGTCATTTCTCTTCAAACATTTTTGTAATATCTCTAATTAATATTTCACCCAAATAACTTAAATATAGATCGATCAAGTCTCACATAACCTAACACTCATATCAAATAGTTGTGCAAGAAACATTTTAACCATACATTTGCAGTTATTGAAATTTCAGGGTGTTACAGTTATTGGCATGTTTCTTGCACCCTTTAAAACCCTGTTAACTGACTCGAAAAAATTTGTTGTCATATGTCCATACCTTCATCCCTCTACATCATATGCATGTGTCCACTTTTCCTTGGAGATGTTATCAATCCAGTTTGCAACCTCGGGATTCACATAACGAAAACGTGCCAAGGCTATCTCAAAATCAATAATAGAAGAAGTATAACCTGCACACAACTTAAATAACATTAAAATTTAGTAATACATGCAAAATTGGCAGATGAAGTTATTAACCATACCTAAATTCATAACTGCTCTCTTCAAATTTTCATTTTTGAACTTTTGATTAAAATTGCTAGCAATATGACGAAGGCAAAACACATGATAAGTATGCGGTGGCTGCCACCCACGATGCCTCTCAATTGCAGATAATATGCTTCGGTGCCGTCAGAAATAAGACAAATATTTGTCTTCTTTGTAACATGAGCACGAATGTTATCCAGATGCAACGTCTCACCTCAACAATAGCAAATGCAAGAGGCAAACATTCATTATTTCCATCCTGAGCTGTGACAATCAACAATTTTCCTTTGTACATACCATATAAATGAGTGCCATCAATTTGAATAACCGACTTACAAAAATTTAAAGCCTCGCAACATTGTTTGAAGGTCCAAAAAATGCGGTGAAACACACATTTTCCATGAACGATTCTATGAGCCACATAATAATCTTTTGTTTGAAGATGATAAAAAAAAAACTTGGTGAAAAAGCATATAGTCACACCACCTTGGCAAATATGCGTATGATTCCTCTCAATCACCATAGATAATTGTCATTGCTTTTTGCTTTGCATACCACGCCTTTCTATATGAAACTTTGTATCCATAGGAATGGGTTATCCTCTCCTTGACTAGTCCAATTGAACATGATGGATCATGCTTTATCATCCCTAATAATAAAAAATGTCACGTTAACATTAATAATAATAATAAAATCATTAATTCTCATCATTATTATGTCATCCAATGACGTACCTAGTACGAGTGAAACAATAACATCAACATCAAGTTGTTTGTGGTCCTGAGAAATGTGATCATTTAAGCAATTGTGATCCCCACCCCATTTCGTAACCATCCATCTTTCACCGTATGTTGGTTTTATTACCCTAACCCTCCACGGACAATTCTAGTCATGCGCACGACATTTCATGCTTAACTTTGTCGGTGTACTTTCAACCACAACAGCTTCCTGATGCTCCTTCATGAGGTTCCGCTTGATTACCATCTGCACCTCTTTTTTTGATGCAAATTGTTGTTTAACAAACAACTTATTCCCTAATATCCGTGGAACCTCAACTGAACCTGAACCAGTGCTAGAATCTTGTTCACTCGGATGATCCCAATCAATGTATGTGTAATGTGGGATTCCATCCCAAAAAGTATTCTTACCTTCACCTACATGTGCAATTTCCCATTTTTAATACAAAAAAATACATAAACAAAAACCAGACATATATGTAAATAACTATTGTTTGGTAACACACCTTCAGATTGTTGTGGTAATTGAGACTTCCCCGCATCCTCGTGTGGTTGGATTTGAGACTCCCCCACAAAAGAGTAATGTACTTGTATTTGAGTTGCGGTTGGACCATCATCCTCATCATTGTCCGAAGCACTAGCATTCTCGACAAGAAGACGATCTTCCATTGCGATATTTTCATCATCGTCATCGTCAATATTGTCATCCATAACCCAAGTAGGGTCATTTTCATCTTCCACAGACAAATTAACAAGTGGAGCAGCAGATGCTGATGCATTATAGGAATAATTGAAATCAACTGACCTCATTGGTAAAGCGACATCCTCTGCTTCAGCACTATCCACGTACAACTCTAAGAAATCTTTCCCTGATTGGTTGAAGAATTCTCCTATTACCATTTCTACGTCTTCGTCATCTATTACTTTCATGCTAATATATTTATCATTGCACCATATTCTTGCAGTGACCATAGTGACATATTGATTACCTTTGAGAACTAATTTTTGACAGATTTTCTGATGCAATTCGTCAATAGTTGAGTTGCGCTTGATATGTATTGACCTTTTATCATCTTTGAAAACAACGCCACGTTGATCCTCAATTTTCCTACCATTATAATATAGAACAATACGAACAGAATCAAAATGTGTACACATTTTTATATATATAACCAAAAAGTACAATAGAAAGTATAAATAAGCAAATATTGAGATATATAAGACTAGAAAGATGATGAAGAAGAGTTGTGAAGAGGACATTGAGTTTAAATAGAGGGGAAATGGCTGAAGGGACAAAGTCGCGCCTGGGGGGCGTGACTGGCTGCAGAGTCGCACCTGGGTGGGGCGTGACCAATCACGCCTGGGGGAGGCTCGACTCAGCCCCAATTACGCCTGGTGGGGGCGTGACCTGTTGCGTCCTGCTGTGGTGCGACTTGTTGCTATAGATTCGTAAATACATTTAAAATTACTATAAATTCGTAATTTTTTTAAAAAAATAATATTTAATTTTTTTCCCTATATTTTATATTTCCAAATTTTAGTGAACGATATATATAGTTTGATATTTTGATCCATAGTCTTGTATGTGTCTGGGTATTTATTATACATGCCCCGGCCTCGGGGACCAAGTTCTACGTAAATTACAATTGGAGATTTTAATTTTTTTAAAAGGAAATTACAATTAAAGATAATATTTATATATATGGATCTAATTATTAATCAGCGTTTTGAGAGAAACTTCATTGGAAGTTTTTAATTTGCTTTTTCCATTAAGGAGTTATACTTTTATAAGATGTACCACCAGAGTGCATTAAGGAATCATAAGTTATTTAGTAAGCATTGCTTATATAATACTATATCTACTCACAAAATGACAAAAAGCGGGTTGGTTTGGAAGTAAATTTTGTATTATTAAGGTACCGTAAAGTTGTCATGTTGATTTTTTTAAAGTAAAGTTCATGTTGATTTTTTTTTAAAGTAAAGCTGTCATGTCGATGAAACATTAAGAAGTAGAATAATTTGTGATTTTCATTTTGTTAGATATCTCGGACCCTCAAATATCAAATTGCGGAGCGGAAATAGAATCAAAAGGGAGCGAGAAAGACAATCAGAATTTATTTTACGTGAGAAAACCTTCCTCAATGTGAGAAAAGGAAAAACTCACGGGACCTAGTCCAGTATCAAAAATCCACTATAACAATAATCGGTTACAATGAATCAAGAACACACCAATGTGGTGGTACACTCAACCTCTCCAACAATGATGGTCACTCAAACGAAACCTAGAGTGTTTCACTCAAACTCTCTAAGAATCTCTCAAATGCAGAGTACACAGGCTCGCTCAAATATGTCACTCAAGACTGTCACTTGATGCTCTCAAATTTCTGTGTATTGCCTTCACCCTTACTCATCTATTTATAGGATGAATTGGGTTTACAATGGGCTGGGCCTAAGCCATCAAATATTATTTGATTTGGTCAATCAAAAATAAAAACAGAAACTATCAATCAAACAAAAACGAAAAGTATCAACAACTAAAAATGGAAATTATCCAACAAATCTCCCCCTTCCGTTTTTCCAATGCGACCGAGGTCTTCAATTTCAACAACCTGGCTTTCTCACCTCGGCTTCATCATGCCGAGGTCCTCAACCCAGCTCCTTCACAACAATCTTCAAATTTTATTACTGGTACCGACTTCATCATTATGTCAGACCAATTCTGACTGGTGTGCACCTTCCCAAGTGTGAGCTTCCCATCCTCCACCGCATCTCGTATCCAGTGATACCTCACATCAATGTGCTTGGTGCAGGAGTGATACGTCGAGTTCCTCGCAAGATGAATTGCACTCTGACTGTCACACTTCAACTCATACTTTTATTGATCATGGCCGAGCTCCTGGAGAAAACTCTTCATCCACAGGAACTCTTTGCACGCCTCAGTTGCGGCAATATACTCAACCTCAGTCATTGAAAGTGCTACACACTTCTGCAATTTTGATTGCCAAGAGATTGCTCCTCTAGCATATCTCATCAAATATCCAGTCGTCGACTTCCTCGAGTCAGAATCTCCCCCCAAATCGGCATCTGAGTAGCCTTGTAGCTCGAGTAGCCTTGTAGCTCGGGTTCACCTTCTCCAAATCGGAGGCATAGATTGGTTGTACCTCAGACGTACCTGAAGATCCACTTCATTGCTTCCCAGTGATCCTTGCCGGGATTCAAAAGAAACCGGCTCACCACACCAACTGCATACGCCAGGTCGGGTCTAGTGCAAACTATTGCATACATCAAGCTTCGGACGGCAGATTGGTATGGGATCTTCAGCATCTGATCTTTGTCTTCATCAGACTTCGGACATTGCTTCTTACTTAGCTTCATGTGTCCGGCTAGGGGTTCTAACTGTCTTGTCTTTGACCATGCTAAATCTCTTCAAGATCTTCTCAACATACTTCTCTAGACTTAGCCACCATAGCTTCTTCTTTCTATCCCGGATGATCTTTATTCCGAGAATCTGCTTTGCAGGGCCGAGGTCCTTCATAGCGAAGGATGAGCTCAATGCCTTCTTTAAGGTAGCAATCTTCTCTTTGCTTTGCCCTACAATCAACATGTCGTCAACATATAACAGAAGGATCAGAAAGTCTTCGTTCTCATACCTCCTCACAAATACGCAGTGGTCGGCATCGGTCTTCATGAACTTGTGTTCTGTCCTGAAGGAATCAAACTTCCTATACCACTGCCGAGGTGCTTGTTTCAAGCCATAGAGACTCTTCTTCAATCGACATACCATGTCGTCGCATCCTGGAGCTCGGAACCCTTCAAGTTGCTCCATATAAATCTCCTCCTCCAGCTCACTGTGAAGGAATGCGGTCTTCACATCCATCTGTTCTACCTCAAGATCCATGGTAGCTGCCATGGCTAACATAGTTCGGATCGAGGTCATCTTTACAACAGGAGAGAAGATTTCTTCAAAATCAACTTCTTTCTTTTAATTGCAGCCTTTCACTACAATCCGAGCTTTGTATCTCAGCTTCTGCCCGTTCTCTTCCTGTTGGATCTTGTACACCCACTTGTTCTTCAGAGCTCATCTTCCTTTGGGTAGCTCGGTCAGCTCAAAGGTCTGATTCTCATGCAAGGATTTCATCTCTTCCTGCATGGCCTTCTCCCATTCTCCTTTCTCTGAGCTCATCACGGCCTCATCATAACTCTAAGGCTCACCATCTTCAACAATGATGGTGTATTCATCATCAGGGTACCTTGTAGAAGGTTTCCTTTCTCTAGTGGGGTATCTAGGTTGTTGTTCGTCAGTTTCTTCAGAACCCAGTTCTTCATTCTCAACTCGGATCTTGGCATCATCAGCTTCTTGCTGGTCATCATCTTCGATATCGCCTTCAGCGATTTCTTCACTGGTTTCTCTCCCTGCTTCAGCACTTTCACGAGGGACGGGTTCTTCTCTTCGGACAGTAACCCGGACTTGGGGCTTCGAGATGTCATGGATGGTCTCATCCTCATGGAAGACTACATTTTGGCTTCTCACAATCTTCTTGTTGATTGGATCCCACAGTTTGAAACCAAACTCGGTTTTCGGCGAATCGAGGTAAATGCACTCCTTCGTCTTCGCATCCAGCTTCACCCTTTCATCCTTAGGGACATGCACGAAGGCTCGACATCCAAACACCCCCAGGTGATCATAGGTCGCTCTCCGACCTGTCCAGACTTCCTCTGGAACCTCTCCATCTAGCGGTCGTGATGGTGAGAGATTTATCAAATCAACTACTGTTCTCACTGCCTCTCCCCAATATGCTTTCGCCAGGCTGGTATTCGATAGCATACTTCGGACCTTCTCTTCAATAGTTCAGTTCATCCTCTCAGCAAGTCCATTCAACTGAGGAATCTTGGGAGGCGTCTTCTCAAGTTGGATCCTGACTTCTCTACAGTAAGCTTCAAAGGGACCACAATACTCTCCACCATTATCAGATCTGACCACCTTCAACTTCTTGCCAGTCTCCCTTTCCACCATGGCATGGAATTCCTTGAACGATTGGAGTACTTGGTCTTTTGTCTTCAAAAGATAAACCCACACTTTGCAGGAGTGGTCATCAATGAAAGAGACAAAGTACTGAGCTCCAGCGAGTGATCTCTCGGGCATGGAGCAAACGTCTGTATGGACGAGGTCAAGTATGCACCTCTGTCTCCTAGGTTGATCCGGTCTCACAAACGAAACCCGGTGCTGCTTTCCAGTTAGGCAGTGCGAGCAATTCTCCAGCACTTGACCCTTCAACTCGGTCAATAACTCTTTCTTCTCCAAAATCTGGAGTCCTTTCTCGCTCATGTGGCCGAGGCACTTGTGCCACAACTCTACGCTTGGTCCATCCTGGACAGAATTGGCTTCTCCGCCATTGGTCTTTCCTTGCATGACATATAAGGAGCCTTCTTCCTTTCCTCGGGCCACGACTAAGCTTCCCTTGGTCAGCTTCCATCTACTTTCTCCAAAGTAATTTACTGACCTGACATCATCTAGTTTTCCAACCGAGATCCAATTCAAACCCATGTCAGGTACATGCCTCACATCCTTCAGCATAACCCGGCATCATGTGTCTGTGGTCAGGGTTACATCACCAACACCAATAATCCTGCTGGTCACCTGATTTTTCATCTTCATGATACCATAATCTCTCTTCCTTTAGGCAGAGAAGAATCCCTCATGTGGGGTGATGTGGAACGAGGCACCGGAGTCAACAATCCAGGTGCAGTCATCATGGGCTATGTTCAACATTTCCTCACTGAGGAGGAATATCTTGGCATTCGAATTAGCAGCCACCGCCGTGGTGCTCTGATCACTTCTTCTTCTGGGAACAATCTGATCCGGCTTCACACAGCCGTTCTGTTCATCATTCTACAGTGTCCTACAGTCTGGTCTCTTGTGTCCTACCTTCCCACAGTAGAAGCACTTCAAGTCATGATTTGGCCTTGACCGGCCTCTGGGCCTATCTCCTCCACCTTGATCCCGGCTCTTGCCACGACCCTGGGAGTCGATCTTTCCTCTGTTCTCAGCAATGTTAGCCTCAAACGTGCTAGATACACCTCATTCTCTTCTCCTGGCTTCTTCATTCAGGAGGCCATCTGGCAAGGCATTCATCGTCAATTTTCCTTCTGGAACCGAGTTTCTCAAAGTTACCACCAAAGCATCCCAGCTTTCCGGTAATGAACTTAGCAACAACAAAGCCTGCATCTCGTCATCAATCTTCATGTTGGCTTTGGACAGTTGATTCACTATACCTTTGTAGGTGTGGAGGTGCTCAATCATACTCATGCCATCCTTGTATTCAAGCTTCACAAGGCGGCGGACCAGGTGTGCTTTGTTCCTGGGAGTCTTCTTCTGAATCATGGACTCCAATTTGTTCCACAACTCGTACGCATTCGTGAACTCGGACACGTGCTCAAAGAGGCTTTTGCTAATGTATTTCCTGATCGTGGCCACCGCCTTACAACTCAGGATCTCCCAGTCCCTGTCCGACTTGCCAGTCGGCTTCTCCTCCAGAACTATGGGATCATAGAAATCCTTGCAGATAAGATGATCCTCCATCATCGACCTCCAATAGTTGAAGTTATCTGCGGTCAACTTGAACATATCTCCGTCGTGAGTTATGCCATTGGTCTCCATCTCATCTCCTTCAGAACCCGTCGAACTCGGGCTCTGATACCACTGTTGGGTATCTCGGACCCTCAAATATCAAATTGCGGAAGCGGAAATAGAATCAAAAGAGAGCGAGAGAGACAATCAGAATTTGTTTTACGTGAGAAAACCTTCCTCAATGTGAGAAAAGGAAAAACTCACAGGACCTAGTCCAATATCAAAAATCCACTATAACAATAATCGGTTACAATGAATCAAGAACACACCAATGTGATGGTACACTCAACCTGATGGTCACTCAAATGAAACCTAGAGTGTTTCACTCGAACTCTCTAAGAATCTTTCAAATGCAGAGCACGCAGGCTCACTCAAATATGTCAGTCAAGATTGTCACTTGAGGCTCTCAAATTTCTGTGTGTATTGTCTTCACCCTTACTCATCTATTTATAGGATGAATTGGGTTTACAATGGGCTGGGCCTAAGCCATCAAATATTATTTGATTTGGTCAATCAAATAAAAAAAACAGAAACTATCAATCAAATAAAAACGAAAAATATCAATCAACTAAAAACTGAAATTATCCAACATATTTGGTATTATTGGAGTTGAAAATTGTTTAAATTCTATGAAGTAAAAAAATAATTACTACTAAAAGAAGTAAAAAAATAATATGTTATGACGAAACTTATTTAAATATGATAAAATTGTTAGTAACTATTTGATTATATTATTAAAGATATTCTAAAGAGAAAGATAAAACAGATAAAGAAGAATTTAATTTTGGTTTATAAAATCTTTTCACATTTTTTTAAACTCAAAGTATTCTTTTTACAAGTCTTTTTAGGCTCTGCATAAATATTCTTTCTACCTTGTCTTTTCAACCAATTAACAAACTCTCCAAAGTTTGAAAGAAAAAAAAACCTAGATTATCGTTTGATATAACTCAAGTACATTAAATATTTTTAAAGTATAAATTATGTTTATAGTTCCTAAACTTTTATACATTTATATTTTTAATTCTTAAACTTTTCATTGATGAATTAAAAGTCTTTCAATTTTTTTATCTTAAGTTTTGATCCTCATCTACTTGGGCGCTAAATAATGACATACTGTTAATTTTATTATATTTTGTAGAGATTTATTTTCAAATTACTCTGATAAAGTATTTAATAATTAGGTATTAAATAATTTTTATGACTAAAAACTCTCAAAATATACTTCACTTGTACCCACCTCTCTTCTACCAAATCCCTACACAATCCCAAACCTTCTTCACGAGATTAAGAATAGGAACAAATGTAACAAATGCAATCTTGCAAAGCCGTATATTATGTGAGAAGACTCATATTAAACTAAATATAATAAACAAGAATAAAATAATTTACTTATAAATATGATTCTTTGACAATAATATATATATACACACGTGTGTGTTTGTGTTTTAATTTTTAATAGATGGATAAAATATGTTTTTATTCCTTCAAAATTTTAATGTAGTCCTTCATCTAATTTTTTTATTGGTTTTGGTCCTCAAAGTATTGTTCCATTTTCTTTTTCATCTCACTTCTCCATTAAGTGGTAACGTGTTGTCTAAGGTGGTGAATTAGTGGATGTCACAAGTCAAAATTGCTGACATGTGTATAAAAAAAATATATCATATGTTTGCAGTTTAATAATTTTAGAAATTATTGTAAAATTATTTTTATTTAATTTCTTTTATCAAATATTATTAAGTGGTAAAGTGTTTTGTATACATTTCATAAGGGAGCAAAGGTACGTTGGTGGTGGAGCCCTAGCTCAGGCAAGAAGTGGGAGGCTGCTCAAACTCGTCAGAGGAGGAGAAGTGGTCATCGAAGAATGTTAGGTCAAAGAGATTATCATGTTGATTGAATTGTCTGTTGGTGGGCCTCCTCAAGTATTGGGCCAACCACTTTTATTATTAAAAACAAAGAAAAAGGGATAAAAAGGAGCTACGTGAACTTATTTTTGTTTTCACTTTCTTCTGCGCAGCTGGATAGAAAAAGAAAAAGTTTTGCTCACTTTGCGATATTGATTGAATACTCATTTGTGCTCTGTTTTGGATGAAATTTCAACCAATTGTTCCTAATATTGTGGGTTTTCATCTGGTATACTCAAAATTTTATTTCTCTCATATTTTGGTAGAAGATATTTTTACCCTATTGTGGGTCTCTTTTTGAATATTGTTGCATTGTTGATTTCCACTATTTTAAGAGTGAGTAGACATTTATTTGTGAGGCTCTGTTGTAGAAACTCTTTGTTGTACTCTTTGATATTTTACGTAGTGGAAAATTTTTCTGGACTTGGTCCCGTGGTTTTTGTCCCTTACACTTGGGTTTTCACGTTAAAATTGTTGGTGTTCTTCTTGCTGTTATCTCTTTATTTTTCTGCACTCTTGGATTTTTGGATTGTCATATATTACACTTCTCACAGGTTCACTCAAGCGGGAAAGGTTTTATTTACCACTGTATATTTGTGTAATATTTCTGCTGTGCATACGTGCCTTTCCCAACTGCTGGCATCAGAGCTGGTTTATTTTTCTGGGAAATTTGCTTGATTGAATGATGGAGCCTAATTACGGTAGAATCATTGGTTTGAATGGAACTAATTACCACAAGTGGAGAGGTAAGATGAAAGATTTACTATTTGTGAAAAAATTACATTTACCTGTGTTTGCTACTTAGAAACCTGATAATAAATCTGATGAAGAATGGGCTTTTGAGGATGAGATGATTTGTGGTTTTATAAGTCAACGGGTAGATGATAATGTTTTAAATCATATTGCTAATGATTCACATGCCAGAACTTTGTGGGATAAGCTTGAAACCTTGTATGCTTCTAAAACAGGGAACAACAAATTGTTTTTGCTGAAACAGGCTATGAATTTAAGGTATAAGGAAGGTACTTTTATTTCTGATCACCTGAGTGATTTTCAAGTTTGCTTTGATCAGTTGTCTGGCATGAGTGAAAAATTTGATGATGAAATTTTGGGACTTTGGTTGCTTAATACTCTACCTGATTCTTGGGAAAATCTCCATGTTACTTTGACTAGTTCTGCTCCTGGTGGTATTGTGACCATGGATTTTGTAAAAACTGCTATTTTGAATGAAGAAGTTAGACGACGTACTTAGCAGGCATCCTCTTCACAGGCATAGGTTTTGGTCACTGAAAACAGGGGGAGAAGTACAAACAGGGATCAAGAAGGTAAAAGCAAGCGCAGAAGCAAATCAAGGTCTGAGCAGAAAACTTACAAGTGCAGTAATTGTGGTAAAAAGGGTCATCTTCAAAAGTTTTGTTATAAGATGAAAAATGATAACAAAAAGCAAGGAAAGAGAAATGATGAGAATGGTGATAGTGTTGCCAATGCTAGTGCAGGAGATCTTTTGATTATTTATGATGAGAACTTGATCAGTGTTGCTTGTGATGATTCTAGCTGGGTTGTTGACAGTGGTGCCAGTTTTCATGTGACTTCTAGGAAGGATTTTTTTCTCATCTTATACTCCAGGTGATTTTGGTGTGTTGAAGATGGATAATAGTGATACGTCAAAGGTAATTGGCATTGGTACTGTTTGTTTGGAAACTAGCATAGGAACAAAGTTGATTTTGAAGAATGTCAGGCACGCACCAGACATCCGTTTGCATCTGATTTCTACTAGTGTTCTAGATGATGATGGTTATTTTAATACCTTTGGTGGTGGACAGTGGAAGCTCACTACGGGTTCCTTGATTGTGGCACGAGGTAAGAAGTTTTCAGGTTTGTATTGGATGAAAGCTTCTGTTTTAGTTGATGCTATAAATGCTGTTGACTGTGATAGTTCCTCAGATTTATGGCACAAGAGACTAAGTTACATTAGTGAGAAAAGACTGAATTGTTTGGCCAAGAAGAATCTTCTTACAGGTTTGAAATATGCAAGGTTAGAAAAATGTGCTCATTGCTTGGCTGGGAAACAAAATAGGGCTTCTTTTAAGAGCCGTCCTCCCTCCTAAAAATCAGAGGTACTTGAGTTGGTGCATTCAGATCTTTGTGGTCCTATGTGTTGATTCAGATGAAGCCAAGCATCATTGAAGATCAAAGTAAAGAGTTTTGTGCTTTCAACATGCAAAAGGAAGCTTTAAGTTGAAAAGTTCAAATTGATCATGTAAAAGAAAATGTATGATCTGATAATCCAATATTGCATAACATGCATCATTCATACATATAGGATTATTAGGTTAATGGGATTAATCAA
>PYAF01001700.1:1008458-1050680 GCA_007407185.1 Glycine tomentella | reverse complement strand
TAGAGTTCTCAGGTTGAAAGGGGTATCTCTAAGGATCTAATAGTGTTTTAGATTGTTGAACTTTGTCTAGGGTTGACAAAGAGAGATTTGTAATTTTGCTTGTAAAGAATATTTTGCAATAGTGGAACTTCTCTCTAGTTTTGAGTGAAGAACTGGATGTAGCCTCATAGTGTTTGAGGTGAACCAGTATAAAATCTGTGTGTTCTTTAATTTTCTCAGTTTTACATGTTTATTACATTGTTTGTGAATCATATTCAAAGCACAGTTTGAGATACTCAGTTTTCTGCATTCTTGAAAAGGGGAGTTGATTGAAAATTGATTTCTGGTATCAAAAGAATTTCTAATAAGTGATAAAGATCCTGTGGCTACTCTGATTTAAATTTTAATTGGGCAAATTTTTTCAACCAATTCACCCCCCTCTTGGTTGTTTTAAGTATTCATTTGTTTTTCACTATGAAGACTAAGACTTTCAATGGTGGACTGTATTTTGTTACTTTTATAGATGACCATTCAAGAAAGCTTTGGGTTTATGTCTTGAAGACTAAAGACCAAGTGCTTGGTGTTTTTAAACAGTTTCAAGTTTTGGTTGAGAGAGAAACAGGGAAGAAATTGAAATGTATTCGCACTGATAACGGTGGCGAGTTTTGTGGACCTTTTGATGAATACTGCAGGCAGATGGGTATTCGACACCAGAAGATGCCCCCCAAGACTCCTCAGCTTAATGGCTTGGCAGAAAGGATGAATAGGACATTGATGGAGAGAGTCAGATGTTTACTTTCTGAAGCAAAGTTACCAGCTTCTTTCCGGGGTGAGGCTTTATGTACTGTTGTACATGCTATTAACTTGTCTCCTATTGTTGCTTTACAGGCTGATGTTCCTTACATAGTGTGGTATAAGAAGGATGTTTCGTATAACCATCTTCGTGTTTTTGGCTGTAAAGCATTTGTGCATGTGCCAAAAGATGAGAGGTCCAAGTTAGATGTCAAGACAAAGGAATGTATCTTCATTGGTTATGGCCATGATGAATTTGGCTATAGATTTTATGATTCGGTTGGAAAGAAGCTTGTTAGAAGCCGTGATGTTGTTTTTATGGAGGATCAAACCATTGAAGATATTGGGAAGGCAGAGAAATCATAGTCTTCAAGTACTAATGGTTTGGTTGATTTTGATCTAGTTCCTGATACAGATATGCTTGATGTAGCAGATTTTGACAATCATGATGATGCCCCTACTCATATTCCAGATGATCTAGTTGAGAATATTGATAATGATGATGCTGGTAATTCTGTTGAATCTGATGTTCCTTTTAGAAGGTCTTCTAAACAACATTTTCCTTCTACTCGTTATTCATTTGATGAATATGTGCTCCTCACTGATGGGGGAGAACCTGAGTGCTATGAAGAGGCTATGGAAAATGAGTACAGGAAAGAATGGATTACAGCAATGGAGGATGAGATGAAGTCTTTGCATGATAATCATACTTTTGAGTTGGTTAAGTTGCCTAAGGACATGAAAGCTTTGCAAAATTGGTGGATTTATAGGTTGAAGACTGGGGAAAACAATTATGTTCCACGATACAAAGCGAGATTAGTTGTCAAAGGCTATCGTCAGAAAAAGGGCATTGATTTTGATGAAATTTTCTCTCCTGTTGTTAAAATGTCTTCCATCTGAGTTGTTTTTGGTTTGGCAGCCAGTCTTGACTTAGAGGTTGATCAGATGGATATGAAAACTGCTTTCCTTCATGGTGATTTGGAAGAAGAAATTTACATGGAGCAACCTGAAGGCTTTGTGGTGAAAGGTAAATAGAATTATGTTTGCAAGTTGAAGAAAAGTTTGTATGGGTTAAAACAAGTCCCAAGGCAGTGGTACAAGAAGTTTGAGTCTGTTATGATCCAACAAGGATTCAAGAAGACTACTTTAGATCATTGCGTTTTTGTGCAGAAATTCTCTGATAGTGATTTTATCATTTTATTGTTATATGTTGATGACATGTTGATTGTTGGTCATAATTTGTCTAGAATTAATAGGTTGAAAAAGGAGCTTAGCAAGTCTTTTGCAATGAAAGAATTGGGACCAGCAAGATAGATTCTTGGCATGCATATTACTCGTGATCGAGAAGCCAAGAAGTTGTGGTTGTCACAAGAGAAGTACATTGAGAAAGTACTTCAACGTTTTCATATGGATAAAACTAAAGTGGTAAGTACATCTATGGTATCACACTTTAGGGTTAGCACTAGGCAAGCTCTTTCTAGTGATAAAGAAAAAGAAGACATGCAATCTGTTCCTTATGCATCTGCAGTAGGAAGTTTGATGTATGCAATGGTTTGCACTAGACCTGATATAGCCCATGCAGTTGGTGTTGTTAGTCGTTTTCTTTCCAATCCCGGTATTGAGCATTGGAAAGCTGTGAAGTGGATGTTGAGATACCTCCGTGGTACTTCTAATTTGAAACTGTGTTTTGGAATTGGGGAGCCTATTCTTTGTGGTTACACTGATTCTGACTTGGCAGAGGATGTTGATTCTAGAAAATCTACTTCTGGTTATATTAATTACCTTTGCAGGGGGAGCTGTGGCTTGACAGTCTAAGTTGCAAAAATGTGTTGCATTGTCTATAACTGAGGTTGAGTTCATTGCTATTATCGAGGCATGTAAAGAGTTGATTCGGATGAAAAAGTTTGTGCAAGAACTTGGTTTTGAGTAACAGAGGTATATTTTATTTTGTGATAGTCAGAGTGCTATTCAGCTTGGCAAGAATCCTACATTTCATGGTAGATCTAAACATATTGATGTACAATATCATTGGATACGTGATGTTTTAAATTCTAAGTTACTGGAACTTGAAAAGATTCATACAAATGATAATGGTTCTGATATGATGACAAAGACACTATCAAAGTGGAAGTTTGAAGCTTGTCGATTTATTGCGGGTTTGGCATTTGCCTCCACTTGAGTCGTAGGGGAGTTTGTTGGTGGGACTCCTCAAGTATTAGGCCAACCACTTTTATTATTAAAAACAAAAAAAGGGATAAAAAGGAGCTGCGTGAATGTTGCACCACTGCTTGTTTTTGTTTTCATTTTCGTTTGCGCTGCTGGAGAGAAAAAGAAAAAGCTTTGCTCACTTTGCGGTATTGGTTGGATACTCATTTGTGCTCTGTTTTGGATGAAATTTCAGCCAGTTGTTCCTAATATTTTGGGCTTTCATCTGGTATACTCATAATTTTATTTCCCTCATATTTTGGTAGAAGATATTTTTACCCTGTTGTGGGTCTCTTTTTTGAATATTGTTGCATTGTTGATTTCCACTATTTTAAGAGTAAGTAGACATTTATTTGTGAGGTTCTGTTGTAGAAATTCTTTGTTGCCATAGTGGAAAATTTTTTTGGACTTGGTCCCATGGTTTTTGTCCCTCACACTGGGGGTTTTCCACATTAAAATTGCTGGTGTTCTTCTTGCTGTTATCTCTTTATTTTTCTACACTCTTGGATTTTTGGATTGTCGTATATTACGCTTCTCACAAGTTCACTCAAGCGGGAAAGGTATTATTTACCACTGCATATTTGTGTAATTTTTCCATTGTGCATACGTGCCTTTCCCAACATTGTCAAGGTCGAGGGATGTGCCTTCTTTAGCATCTCCATTGATCTCCATTGTTGAGAGTTGGAAGAAATGTCTTTGTAGAGATATAGAAATGTTGATAACTTCTCACAATGCAAAGAACAAGAAGATTGTTTTGGGGATGCCCTAATTCGAAGGTAATTAGGCGTTTCGTTACTAGTTGATGCTAGTTTATTTTTTGTATTTTTTAGTTCAAAAAATTTGAACAGGGAGTGCATTATTCGTATTGTAGGTAGACTGATGTAAAGGATGGTGATTTGATGTACTTGACTGAATGGTTGTTGAAGCAGATGAAAAACATATAAAAAGAATATGAACAAGTTGCAAAAGAAGGCAATGGTTAAAAAGAAGCAAAATTTTTGTATGGATCTTGCTTGGTTGCCAGGAATGATAGATGTGTATGAGGTATGACCTATGTGTTGCCAAATGTTGGACAACCCACCTTAACATGAGTATTAATCAAAGGGAAGGGGGTTGTCTAATAAGCTTAGAAGAAGAAAAATCAATAGAAATTAAATGTAACTTAATGTCTAGATCAAGAGAAAGAGAGAAAAAAAAAAGATTATGAATATAATAAGTGACTCATTATTAGTGAAGATCTTTATTTTATAAACACTTATAAACTTATAATTTTTAATTTTTTATGTCAATATCATATTATCTATTATACTTAACATGTATTTAGGTCAAAGTTAGTAAAATTAATTTTAAATGAAAGTAATTTTTTAAATTAATTTTTAAATAAAGTAATTAATGTTTGAATTTTTTTTATATGTGAGAATTGATGTCAATGTTAGAGAGCTTACATTAATGTTTGGATACTTTTATCTTAAAAAGTATTATTTTAGGGTCTTATTAACCAATGTCATTAAAATATTAGTTAAAAAATTAAAAGAAAAAAACATTTATTATAAATATCACATAAAAGCATATAAAAGAACAACACAATTTTACATATTTCAATAAAAAAATTATTTTAATTCTTTAATCAATGTCCTATGAACACTTGCTATTGCTTCCTCTTTTTTAAAAAAAGAAACTTAGCATGAATTTAATAATAAGTAAACATTTATATTTTTATAAAATCAAAGTAAACGTTTAACTTGAAATTTTTACCCTAATATGAATCACACTTTAATTTATCTCACTTCCAACTTTTTCTCTCCAATAGAGTGATGCATGCAACATTTTCTAAATTTCTAAACATCTAAAAGAGAGATAAAACAGATTAGGTTAAGCATCAATTGCGCTGGAAAAAGCTGCCAAGACCGAGAGCCTCTCTTTGCGCGCAGGGATAATGAAATGTCTTCTTCTGCTAGCCAGTGGCTCGCACGTCGCTGTCGTCGCACCTCATGTTTTCACACAGCTAGATGACGCGTTTTGTCAATGCGTTCGTAGTTGCACACTACGTAAACATGAAGTATCAGTGTTATCACTTAGATTTAAGAAATACTTGTTGCACCATGTTACGTATTGTCTGATTTGTGATGGTTTATCTCTTTTACCAACTCATTTGACGATGTCTCCTTTTCCTGGAAGAGAAAGGGCACACAGATGAGATAATTGCCCAAAAAATGAAAAACTCATTCACGTGTTCCTCCACATATATTATATTTATGTATCAAAGTCACAAGAGGATAACCATCACGAGCTTTTTATAAACTGAGATACCAGTACTGTAACTGTCTAAGATACCACCAGAATTTATAATACGATCTTTCTTAAATAATATCATTGTTTTTTAAAAACTAGGATGAGACCTGCTCACGCAAGGTTTTAAAAATAATCAAAAGAAAGAGAGATTGATTGTAAGAGAAACAATAAAAGTGAGAAATTAAAAAATAATAAAAAATATGAATTGTGTCCAGTCAAAATTTCAAAAATTAGAAATGCCAAAATAGAAATAAAATTTGATATTGTTAGAAATGCCCAAAAATATCATATCTATAAAGAATTTATTCTCTTTTTTTTTTTAAAAGCTAAACAAAAATTTCTTCTCAATAATTGAAATAAAAGAAACACAAAAATACAAACTAAAAAATACATCATGGTATCTTGCGTTGTGATTTGACTTTCTCTATTTTATATGGGAATTGATCGATATTCCCTACAAAATTATTTTTGATTCATGAAGCCACAAATACTAAAATATCATTTTGCCTCTTTTCTCCCCATATTGGCATCCATCTCACCATTTTCGGCAAACCATTCCTTGTGTTACATAAATTGTTAATGAAATCACAATTCTAATGGAATCACAATTTTATTGTGTTATAAATTTATCACATAATAAAATTATAATTTTGTTGAGTAACATGAATTGTGATAAAACAGAATTATGATTTCATTATATACCAACTTATGTAATGGAATTATAATTCCGTTTGTATTTTAGAATATGGTTAATTAATATGTTAACTAATTGATTATAATAAATTGAATTTTTTAAAAAAAATTTATTTTTATTGTGAACTTTTTCCATACACCCAACTAATAACCAAAATATACTTTCGCTTAACTAATAGGATATGAAAAAAAATACAATAGGATCATGACTCTATTATTAATTAAACAGCATAATCTTAATTTTATTCTACAATATTTTTCGTACCTTCACTAATATAATAAAGTGTATTTTCATTCTGCATTATTGGAAACGATATCTTTAAAATTTAAAAATGTTGATAGAGCCAAAAGTAATGTTATTGGAATAAATAGCAACCTCTTTTATATTCGTTGAAGTTTGAATGACATGCCAACGCTGTGAAGAAATGTCTTCCTTTATTTTATTTTATTTTATTGGAAACATCTTCCTTTTAAGATATAAAGTAAACATTGGCCAATCCCACAATTCCACCCCCCCCTCCAAAAAAAAAAAAATCCCCCAAATAAAATACTACAGTGTTCGTTCATTTATTGAAACGTGGACTTGATTCTACCATCTGCGTAAGACAAAATTTAATAAAGAATCGAATAAATTAAAACTAGCAAAAGTTAATTCACGGAATCTTAGAATTAATAATCATGACAGTGAGACTAAGCAGCGACAGCACGATAAGCTAAGCTTGGGAGACGAAATAGATGAGAGCGAGTGAGAGAAAATTGGCAACAAGACAATTATTATTACCACTTTCTCTCTTTACTAATACATTTTTCTTTTTTTTTTTATTTCCTTAAAATACCCTTGTAAATATATACTCCTCCCTCATCACTTTCTCTCTCACGATCTTGTGGAAAAGATATGCCTTACTCATACCACTCAACATTACAATGAGACACATACCATAAAAGCAAAATGTTCTTTACAAGTGTTGTACACTTGCACCCCCCTCTGTAACCAAAATAACTTTTGTTGGCAATGTTAATTCACCACCCCCACCCAGAGGTTCCTATTCGGCTATTCCTAATAAATCTCAAAAACCAAATGAAATATAAGTGTATTATATTAGTACACACGAATTTTTCCGCTTGCTCTTGATAATGTGACACTGAAACGTGTTGGCCTAATCCTCCAAAAACGCACATTATATGCATAAGTATCCCACATATTTGACCAAAAAATTATAATTCTTGAACCTTTTACAACTATAGCAAACATGGTATTGGTTCCAAGCGCCAAACACCAAGCATACAAATAAACATTGAAGGAAGAGACAAGGGTTTTCTTTGATTGAAATGACATTAAGGGTTTGGTGAAATCAATTTAGAACAAGATTGACATTTGAGGCTTCACAGGATTGAGATTTTCTTCAACATGACTCTTGTAAACGTTGAGATGCATGGTAGGGGACTAGGCACACAAGGCAAAACGTTGGAGGTATGATGCAATTGGTGAATTTGCAAATAAAGGGAGTGTTGTTTTTTTCTCTCAAAAGAACGTGAGGGAAAAAGTGACGAAGTAGGAGAGTATATTTACAAAGGATTATTTAGAAAATAAAAAGAAAACGGAAGTGTATTAGTAAAGTGTGGTAGTAGAAATAGCAATTGCCGGCAACAAAATGGGTTTGGCCCAAAACTATATTCAACCCATTATTAACCCATTTGATTTATCATGTTTTGACTTATCGAAAAGCGAACTTGTAACAGGATGAAATGGGTCAACCCATCAGGCTAATTAATGCAAGAGTTTAGGTCTCAATTTTAATTTGATATGAAAGTAGTCATATTTTGTTTAGGACTCAGTAATGTTTAAGTTAGGACTTAAGAGACAATGAATGAACGTAAAAGATGTCTTTATAACAATTTTGTTCCTATTGGATACTAAGACACACAAAAAAATTAAAGATGAAATAATGTAATTAAAAACTATCAAATGAACAAATAAAAGAGATGATAAAATACCTATAAATAATATACTAACAGGGTCAGTCCTGAAATTTTTTTTGTCCGGGGTGAAGTGGAAAAAATGGGTCCTTACCACACATTTTTTTTGAAATACAAATAATATTAAAACTAAGGGATGGAAAAAATGCGTCCTTAACATACAAATTTTTTAAAATACAAATAATATTAAAATTAAGAGATGGAAAAAATGGGTGCTTAACACACAAATTTTTTGAAATACAAATAATATTAAAATTAGGGATGAAAAAAATGAGCCTCTAACACACAAAAAATGGATCCCTAACATACAAATTTTTTGAAATACAAATAATATTAAAATTAATAGATGAAAAAATGGGCCCCTGACACATAAATTTTTTGAAATACAAATGATATTAAAATTAAGGGATGAAAAAAATGGATCTCTAATACATAAATTTTTTGAAATACAAATAATATTAAAATTAAGAGATGGAAAAAATGGGCCCCTAACACACAAAATGGATCCCTAACATAGGTTTTATTTTTATTTTATTTTTTATAATAAAAATTTTTACTTAAACTACTAGCCCAAAAATTTTTTGGCCCTGGGCGGAGGCCCTGCTGGCCCTGTCCCAGGGCCGGGCCTGTATACCAACTCAACATTTCAACATTATAATAAATAAAAAATTCCACAATACTAAAATAACTAAGTTTAGTAATACACTACTAAATAAGTTCAAACTACACCAAATAAAACATAAACAATAAATTCACACAATTATAAAACATAAGTTCTTAAAAGGATAATACTTAAATAACTAAAAAAGAATAAATGTTGCTTAGATAAGCCATAAAATAACATAAATCAATAAAATATAATACATTATATGAACTAGCATTAAATTTTTAATTCAAAAAATTCATCTTTAAACTCGCGAGCTTACCAAATTTGTTCTGAGTTTGCTCCAAGTTTATCGAGTTTATCAAAAAGTAAGTTTGTTAACAAGTTTACTCATAAGATGTGAGTTAACTCGTAAATTTGATAACCATAAAATGCAAGAAATATTTTAAATTAGACCTTGAAAAAAAGATTAAAAAACACTTTGATTTTGACCTTATAATAAGGACCGGGGATAGTATTATTTTTTAAAGTCAAATGAGTATTGTGGTGTGCACTACCATGCCATGTTAATACCCACCGTCCTGTAGCCTCGGTTGGTGATTTAAGTTATTTTACTAATTAAAAAAAAAGGGTAAGAAAAAATAATATAACAGTTGTTCTTACCAGATTTTTCCTATTTGAGTTGTTCAACTCCACATTTCTTTTCCAATGTTGATGTCTTATTGAAGCGCGGTGAGGATACCTGCAAAAGATATTCCTACGTTCAAGTCACTCGAATTACTGTGTAATTACAAGATAGATTTACTTAAAACGTACCCCTTTATTTATAATAGCAGCTAGAGTTTGTCAGCTAGTTGGATAGGTGGTTGACTAGTTATTTTCCACTGATAAATTAACTAGTAGAGTTATAGCTTCAGCCAGTACAATGCTTAATATACCAAGATCTTAAAATTAACCATTAGTGTTAGCATAGGTAGTACCACAAATTCTTTACATAAGTGATTTGATATCTGAGTTCATTAATCAAAGTCGAGGATTTGATTTCCAACTTGGGCAATCGGGACTCCAAGTACAACTTTACTCTAAAATGAGTTGACTAGATGAAACAAGAATTGGTTGCAAAATAAAAATCTTAAATTCTTTTGGAGGTAAAATAATAGTTTGTTCAGGTTCGCATTAGGTTAGTGGTGTATCTTTCCTTAATTTGATTAAATGTTTAACTCATTCTCAAGGACAACCACCATCTAGCATCAATCATAATAAATCATACAACTTACATTGTAAATCATGCAACTCTTATGAGTGATTGGGGGAAATCTCAAGTGTGAAAATACATTTGTTGCATTTTACATAGGCCCAAGGACATGACAAGTTCATGATGAAGTGCCACCAAGCCTTCTAGCACTTCATCCATAAATTTTGTGATAATTTGAACTAAGTACATACAAACAATACCTATACGATATCAATTATTACTCTATTATATTCTTACTTGAGCATTGAAATCTTTATGAATACACTATTCACTTTTAATTTTGTAGTGATTTAACATACTTTTGCTTCCAAACCAAGAAATGACCATGGTCACGGAGAACTCGTACCTATAAAATATCTTGATAGGCTACTGCATCATATTTTTAAAACAAATTTAATACGTAAAAAAACAAAATAATATACTAAATGACTTATAAATTTTATGTAATAATTTTCTTAATAAATACGTTAAAGAAATAAAAAAAAGATGTCATATGATAATTAAGAGTTTAAATTTGATGTTCAATACTAATAATAAGAGAATATTTTTATTTGATGTACACATTTCACTATATCATATAATATCTTTAGTGGTAGATTTTAAATTAGGATCTTAGACCATTTTTTGGTGGATCTCATAGTGTCATATAGGATTGAAGATCTTTCAAGATCTCTTTCATTTTTGTCTTTAGTAGTAGATCTCATTTTGAGATCTTAGGAAAAGAGAAAAAAGAAAAAAAAATTATTCTTTTTTTTAACAAGAGGGTTCTTTTACAATAATTCATTCTCCATGTTGAAGATCTCTTCACCCCTTTATTGGAAGATATAATGAAGATAAGATCCTGAATCTAAAATTTTTGTTCAAGATCTAACACTAAAGATGTTCTAAAGTTTTTTTTAACTTCTATTTTTTTTATAGTTAAAATAGGTAGAAGTACCTAGTACCTCTCTTCACAAGTTTTATTAATATAAAATATCAACAACTCAAAATTCTCTTGCCTAACTTTTTAAAATAAGAGGATGTATTTAGTGAGAGAAAACTCACATAATTAATTACATGACATTTTGTTTATCCATTGAAAAAATAAGCGATATGCAAAATTCATTACACATTATAAATGTATTCATTTTAATAATAATTATTATAAGAATAATGATATTCATATAACGATATTTACAAAAACTGTCACATCAACAAAAATTTTAAATTTAAATTAAAAACAACAATTTTTTTTATTTTTATTAAGAAGTTAGCAAAACACAATCAAATATTAATTTATGTTGATATCTTATAAATTTATAGTTGCTAATTCATAAGCTAAGTATACCACAAACTGAAAATATGAGCTGAAAGTTGCTGCAATATATTAAAATTATGTTTGGATTGCCGGTAACAACATCTGGTTGTGTCTAATATCAGTTTGGAGGAAACATCATTTTTCTTGCATTTTCCTCAAACAACATGTTGTAACAATTCATTGGAGATCCAAACATGTACTAAATGATTAAAAAAAAAAATGCATGAAGAAAGGTGCTTGATGCACAAGGGTACAAAAGATTGCAATTACTCTTTTTCTTTATGGACAATGAACACAAGTTTGTGCTTGGAATGATAATTTGAAATTCTTGCATAGAGGATTTGGCATACTTTAACAGGGAAGATTATATGATTATGTTATGAGAATCACAAGATGCTGAAAACAATTACAGTGATCCCTTTTGTTGTTGGTTTTAATCGGATTGACATCAGAAATGTTAATATTTTCACATTATTCAAGAAGGACTTCAAATTAAATATAGATTAGATATATAGTCTTTTTAATAATGGGTGGCTAAACAAATGAATGAAAGAGATAAAAACACTCACTAGATTTTTTTTATATCAGATTTTATCTTATTTTGTAGTGTTTCTTTTTTAAAATAAGATAAATTAGGATTTGATTGTTTTTTTCTAACCTGTTAATTAAGATACGGAAATTTTTTTTTAATTAAAATTTGTTTTTTTTTTTCTGACGTTGCAGTCGTTTTAATTTGAATTTTGCAACAATTTATACAATATTGTATTTTGTATATCTTTCTTATCTTTCCTATTATTTATTACATTTGAAATTCAATTTTTTTCCTTTTCTCTCGTTCTCTCTTCTAGTTGTATATTTAGTTGTACAAGTATTATTTATTTATTTATTTATTTATTTATTAGGTAACAGTGTAAAAACTTACTTTTATATAACAAATTCATTTCTTAAACTCTCATCCATTTATGATTGTACAACTTTATATATACCCTTTTTACTCGAATAAAAATGTATCTCTAACTAAAATCAACAAAATTTGACACAGTTGTTTTTAAACATATCAATAGAACTTCAATTTTCTATCTATGTGTATGAAAAAAAATTAGTTTTGAAAAGACAAAATTTACTCCTTATATTTCGAGAGATAACCTCATGATTTTTGAATATGAAATATCTTAATTTCGAAAAAAAAAAATCTCTCTCACTAGATATATAACTTTACAACAATTATAATAATAATAATTAAAATATACAAATTCTATAATCCACACTTATAATAATACAGAAGATGTTTGAAATATGAATGTATTCCCACTAAGATATTAAATAAAATAATCGACATCAGCCGCTGTGAAATGTATAGAATCCAACGGCGTAGGAAACATCCATGCGCGGAAACACGGAGCCGCTCCCGCCAAAGACATTGGAATCTCACCCTTATGCAAACAGAAAAAGTTCAGTGTCCCGCAGAATTTAACACACACACACGCACTCTCGCTTCCTCCACCACTATCTTAACCCAACCCAACCCTAGTTAACCCCCAACCCCACTTCCCCCAAGACCTGCTCTCCCCTCCCCTTATTTATATCCCACCCAAACCATCCTTTGCATTCTCTATTCTCCTCTCTCTCTCTCTCTCTCTTCTGTGTTAGCTAGCTATATTTTCCATTAGTATTCCTTGTAGGCCACCTATTCCTCTCTTCTTACTATTTTTGTGTTCATGTGAAGGTGATTTGACAATAAAACCTGTTAATTGAAACAAAAACACACAGTCACACACCCTGGGTTCATTAATTTCATTTTGCAGTAACAACAAAAAATAAGCATGAGTTGCAACGGGTGCCGCGTTCTTCGAAAGGGATGCAGCGAGTCCTGTGTTTTGCGCCCTTGTTTGCAGTGGATAGAAACCGCCGAAGCTCAAGGCCACGCCACTGTCTTCGTCGCCAAATTCTTCGGCCGTGCCGGCCTCATGTCCTTCATTTCCAACGTTCCAGAAAATCAAAGACCTGGTAATAATTTAACCTCTTTTTTCTGTGGGAGTAATTTGGACCCGCAATCTCTCTTCTTCTATTCTTTTCACTATCAAGTCCTCTCTCCTATTGAAAGATGGAATAACTAGGACTTTGTTCAAGTTTTCCAACCATCACGCTAAGCTTATATCTTCATTTAAGTTTATTTAACTTTTTCCCCCTATATATCTCGTTTTCTAGAATATTCTTAACTAATGCTTCTTTTCTTTGCGTGATTTCTATGCAGCTCTGTTTCAGTCGCTGCTCTTCGAAGCGTGCGGGAGAGCGGTGAACCCCGTGAACGGCGCCGTGGGACTTCTCTGGACCGGGAACTGGCACGTGTGCCAGGCCGCGGTGGAGACGGTGCTCCGCGGCGGCACGCTGAGGCCCATGCCGGAGCTCGTGGGCCTCGACGCTACCGCCCCCACGGCCACCGATGAAGCATCGGAGGCCGAAGTGGCCTGCACCGACACGTGGAGGATCCGAAACCCGAACCTGAATTGCCGGTTCACAAGCTCGCGGTCCTCCGGCTGCGGCGGCGGCAAACGCAAGCGATCGGAGGAGCTTGCAAAGCTTCAGGCGCAGCCGAATCTCGATCTCCGGCTGACGCCGGTTTTTATGCAGAAGGTTGAGAGCCGCCGGCCTCAATCTCCGTCGATGACATCGGAGGAATCCGGAACGACGACGGAGAACAGATTTGGGGATCAGTGGGGTCACCGGAAAGTTCTCAACCTTTTTATTTGAGAACTCTCCCTATATGCTTCTTCGAGGGTTATGTTTTTTGTGAATCTAATTAACGAGTTAATAATAGTTTTTTTTTTTTTGTTTTTTTTTTATTTTCTTGTATGCTGTAATAGTCCTTTTGTTTTTGGAGGGGTTGTTCCCGGATTTGAGGTCCGGCGAGTTTTGGTGAGACACTGGCACAGGATTTCTCTAAAGAGAAAAATGAGAGTTAGTCGGTGGTGATCCCTTTGTTTTTTTTTCCTGTCAAACATGGAATTTGTAAACAGTCCTGTGGTCTTCGTGGGACATGAGTATTATTAAATAAGAAATTATGAATAAAGACTAGAGATATCTTTTGTTTTTCATTGCTGTTTTAATTTTCTGGAAAACATTTAAGAACCTGTGAATTGGGTGAATATTCAGTTGTTTTAGTTCGTGTTCGTGTGACAGAACTCATAACTATGAATTTCCTCCTTACCACCTACTACGCCGGTAACATAAATACCTAATATGATCCGTTTAGGAAAGGCGTGGAGAGTCCAATGTTGCAAATGAAATAAATATCAGTGCTTTTTTCAATTTTGCTGTTTTTTTTTTCTTCGTATTCTTATACTTTTACAATAATTTTTTTCTCTTTATAATTCTTTAACCAGCTGCACTGGTTGGTAAAGAACCATCAATGATCAATCAATTCTATAGCTACTAAAATAAAATCAGGTGATCCTATATTAGGAATTTGTCTATCCAACCTTGAAGCTGTCGAGATGATTCTATCATTCTTGTTTCTAGAAAATGTTATCTGGTACATGGAAGCATCATATAGTTCACCACACTTAAGTGAAGTAATATTAAAATGTTTCACCATATCATACGAATCATGATATATAATTGTGTCTGGGCTAATTTGATGACACATTCAGGCAGAACCAATGAGAGACAAGGATCGGCTAAGGTTCAATTTGGAGGGAACTAAGTTATATCCAACCCGGAAGGTACAATTCTAAACAAAGTTTGACCTATAGCTGTATAAACCAATAGGGTGAAGTGTGGTGCCAAAAAATTGAGCATGTTGGAACTTTGACGTTACAAAAAATTGAGTACTAATAGTAGAGTCGCTAGTTGGAACAACTTTGTGGTAAGTTATCAATCCCTCCCAGCCTTGCTCTGAAGTGTGAATATTAAAAAGTTGCATTTACTTGGGAGTAAATTTATATGATAACCGCTGATCCTGTGCATGGAGGTTTGTGACGACAGGCTAGTTGGATTATATGTCTGGGTAAATGAGTAATATTAGTAGAAAGATAGAGGAGAAATAAAAAAGGAGTCACAAAAGAGAGAGGATTAGCTAAGCAGTAACAGAAGCGACTTTTGGAGGATGCAAAGAGACGTACAAAGAAGGAGAAGGAATCAAGGGCAAAGGGTTTTTAAAATATTAATAATAAATAAATAAATATTGTAATAATTTAGGGCCTACAATAAAGCTGCTGTTTGCCTCTTGCGTAGGTGCGTATCCCTCCACCAATGGGAAAGCCAAAGTATACGGCTCGCGTCAGCGTAGAGTTTTAGCTGTCTTGATTGTGTTGTCCAATTCTCACTTGTGTTGTGTGGAAGGTACTAGTACAGTACTACAACTAGTTAACTAGTCAACTAGTAACATATTTTATCATAGTTTCATATATTCAATTTTCCATTTTTTCTTATCTTATCTTATATACGGTTTCAATTTTGGATTTTGCATAAGAAATTTTTAGTGACAGTTAAGCATGGTTCGATTTAAACAAGGTTACCTCTAAAATACAAAATTATTACTATCTTGTAACTAGTTCCTACTAGTACTCTTACTTCTATAGGCAAATTTATACTCAAATTTGAATGTGTGGTTTAAATAAATTATAAATTTAATTCTTACAGTTTACCTTTTTAATTATTATATACAACTATAAATCATTTCTTATGTTTTTTCATTAATCTTCACAGTGATTTTAAGCAAATGGAATTTGAAGTTTTTTTTTCCTCATTTGTTTCACATTATTTGTCAATTTAGCAGTTTTATTTTGTCTCAATATATTTGTTTATATGTAACATGATGTTTCAAAGGCTTCTATTTGACATCTCATTGACTTAGTCCCCTTTAAAAGTAAAGTATATACTTTTTAAATTAGAGATTGAACTTCAGTCCTTAATTAAAAAAATATAAATATTGAACCAATTGCATCATTTTTTTTTATATATATGACATTACTTTAAGTTGATGGTTTACAAGTCGCTAAATTATGTCAACCATACATTTGTTTGAAAAAACTCCTATTATCAATAAACTATTATTTGTTTGCAAATAATATCAAAATAAACTTCATAATTACTTCAATAATATATGTAGCTTATGAGTTTAATTTTCGTATATAATGTCATTGTAAAGATTTTTAGTGTACCAATCAAATAAAAATCATATTGTTAAATATAATTTTTAGAATAATTATTATAAAAATAATTTTATTAGAGAAAATAGACTATCTATTAATAATGTAAAACATTTTTACACTATCATTCAATCACAAATTATTATCTATAATAAATTTGTTCACTTTTATAATAATCATCTTGAAGATCATATCAACCATGATTTTTAAATGATAATATAAAATTATTTTATATTATTAGTACATAACTATTAAACTTATTTTATTATATGTAATAATTTATAGTTGGACTATAATTTAAATATTTTATATTACTTTTATATGAATTATGAGACATTTTTAGTACGTAATAAAATTTTTTTTATGAAAACGAGATAAATAAATATTGATTATTAGATTTTGTCATGAATAATCAAACATTCAAAATTATGGCTTTAAAAAGAAAACATGAGATTAGACAAGATAAACATATACTCAATCTACTTCAATAGTAATCATTTCACCTCATCACCTATAGAAAAATGAGTACTTTTTCCCAAGAAATAAGTTTAACTCAACTCATCCCTAAGTTTAGGACTTACCTTAAGTTAAAATCTTTAATTGAGGATTGATAATTTTTTTATGTATAACTATATGACTAAATTTATTCTTTCACTCTCACAACCTCGTATGAAAATAATATTTTCGCTAGATATATTCTTACTAGTATAATATTCTAATTAAATTCAAATTATATTTCAGAAATCAATCATCAATCAAAATATAAAAAGTTTTACTTACAAATTATATTTTAAACCTTTCTTGGCACTTCTTTGAATCGATATCTTCTACTCAGGCTTGCATTGGTTGTTTCTTCTCCGTGGAGGCGAGTGGGATTCACTTCATCACCACTTAGCCACACAAATAAGCATTACAATATTTTGGGAATCCCGGATTAATCCAATAAAAATGCGGAGATAAGAAAGTAAAAACCAAATCCCATTGAAGTTGATGAGTAGTTGATAAGAAAGGAAAGGAAGAACGCAACGCAACTAAGCAAGTGCAGTGCAGAACATGACCTATTAATATTATCTTTTGATTCTTTTCTTTTCTTTTTTATTTCTGCGATGCTGCGTCTCGCCGCATTTGCCATGGACCCCACGGAACCTTCCCCCATTTTACATTGTGGTCCCCACATATACCTCAGCTTCCACTAATTGTTCAATGTCTCTGATACTCTCACTCTAGGTTCTACCGACTCTCCATGCGACGCGCCTCGTTTCCTCCTTCGTGCCAATGACATTGCTCTCTAATTAACAATTGTTCTCTTTGTACTCTAGTAGTCTTCTAATTAACAATTGTTTACAACATGTAGAAACTTACCCCATAATTGAGATTTGAGGGGATACTTTCCTCCTTTTTCCACAAGTTTTCGTTTATCATACGCAAGGATTTAAATTTCACTCCACTAAGCATGATTATATATATAAAAAATATAAATTTGTATGATCAAAGAATTAGATTAATGATATTTAAGCAATTATGCCCAGTGAGCTTGATTTATTGTAAAAGTCCCTTATGTCTTTATTCAATCCTGCGAATAAAAAATGATTAACAATATTTTAATAGTTCAATGATTTAAGTTATATAAAATTTTCAAAAGGATCAAACTCATGTTACTTTACATAATCAATAACTTAACTACTTCAATGCCATTTGAAACCCCGAAGTAATAATAGTGGAGCACTGATGATTTTTTCTCATTGTTTACTTGACAATAGTTATCTACAAATTCCATGATTAAGTTCAACATATGAAGATAGAAAATTCAACGAAACTTAATTCTAAAAAAATCATGTACATAAATAAGTATATAATTATTTAAATAACAGTAAATATTTTTACCAAATGTGAATGAAAATTTTAAACAAATAAAAATATTCACATATATTTTGATAAAAAATATTTTTTATTTTACTATCAATTCATAAGTTAATTAATAATTGGTCCAGAAGAGGTACATTAGAGGCACAAAAATAAATTAGCAAGTGCAATATGTGTTGTAGAACATAGAATGATAGAAAGGGCAAAAGGGAAATATAATGGTGGGACTTGGAGTAAAAACGGAATATACATGAAAACTGGAGGTGGCCAGCACAATTATTCCAAAGGAGGACAAAGAGAGCAAAGGTGTGACGCGGATTTCACCAACGCTTCCTTTCAATACATTTACGTAAGCACGACAAATTCCAGGCTTCTTGGTGCGGATGCAGTCTCAGTCTCACTATTTAATAATAGCACAATGTTTTTTCCAACTATCAATACTTCACTTTCTTTTCACTGAATGTATGTAGGATTATGCTTGTAAATGAACTCAGATATTTGTAAATTATATGAGCTTGACTCATTAAATTGATCAAAATGATTTGTTTTTCTTAACTGATTTTATATTTGATTATATAAATGATTCAAATGTAAACTTTAAAGGTATAATTTATAACTATTAATAATGATAATTAACTCCATTTCATGTACACATTCATTATTCATAATTTATCCTTTAATTATTTTTAAAAATTACTCGATCACAAATATTTACTATCTAATAACTTTTCAACATAATACATCTAACTAAAAAAAGTCAGTTAAGTCACAAGGCACTCCTTGTCTTGTTTTCAGCTAGTAATAATAATAAAAATTGCAAATAACTCTATTCTATTAGTAATATAATGATTAAAAAATCAATTTATATTAAAACATATTTACTTAGTAAATTATAATTATATCTAAAAAATGACTCCTATTACATAAATGTCATATCCAAATATTTATTAATTATTTATCTTCAAAAGAAATTAATAAATTCTTAAAATTCTTTTTGAATAAATTTGAAAAAATAAGCTATAAATAAATTATTTAACCCAATAACAACTTCATGCTATTTCTCATACTGAATAAAGATCAAACTCATTTATGTGACGTTTTGAATAAAAATTACATAGTGATTTTTCACATCGTTTTGAAAATTGATGCTAAAAGTTTTTTTTTTCTAACTAATATTAAAGACATTTTTTTTTTTACGTTGAAGAGCCTAATTTTTTTATTATCTTAATAAATAAAAAATTCTTATAGCATTGTTAAACAACACGAAAAAGGCTGTGAATTATATTCTTTAAATAAGATTAATAATTAATAAAACTGATAAATATTTTATACTTATAATATGATGATAAAAGAATAAAAGACAAACACCAAAGTAAACTAGTAGTCTTGTAGTTATTATATGAAGGCTTAATGCCAATACAAAGTTTCAGTTTTTGAAACAGATAAAATAAATGATGTTCTTACCAAGTTCACTAGTCAAGTTAAACGATCTTTATCTTTGTTTAGTGTTGGTATGGTCTTTGTACTATTACAAAAGTGGTCTTTAAATACGGTTCTCCAACCCTTTTTGTATAGAGCGTAGTCAAAAGTCTTCATTTTTGAAGATGATTCCAAAATCGTCTTTATATTGAATGATTCTAAGACGGTTCCCTTAGAAACTGTCTTAGATCATGGTTTTTAAAAATAAAAATAAAATATAAAAAGTGTTTCTAAGACGGTTTTTTTGGAGAACCGTCTTAGTTTACATTTTTTAGAAAAAAAATTAAATCTAAGACGATTTTTCATAGAACCGTCTTAGTTTAATGTGTTTTTTTTTAAATTAAACAAACTTAAACTAAGACGGTTTTTAGAAACAATCGTCTTAGAATGTGAACATTTTAGGATGGTTATCCTTAGAACCAACTTAGTTTAAGGTTTTTTTTTTTTAAAAAAAAAATTAAACATTTCTAAAAAGATTCATCTTTGTACAAAAAAATACAATTGTTAGAAATAAACATAATATTTAATGTGTAGATAATTTTTTTTAAAAAAATACATAATATTTAACGTGTTTAAAGTTAATGGCAAGAAAAGAGTCACAATGAGCAATTTCCTTAAAGAAAAGGTAGAAAATGATTATATTTTTGACAGGGTCAAATACTCCTAGTCATCATCCATACATTTTTGTTCCCAAGTACCATATATTTTCTTTGTTACACACTAACACAAAACAATGGAAAAACAAGTAAACATTCTTGGCAGCCAAAACCATACATGGTTACCTAGAATAATATGACGGGCTGAGAAATAATATCACAAACCCATCCTTCACACATTACCATTTGGGCTGAGAAACAAAATATTGTGACTTATTTAACCACCCATTACAATATTAGGGAGGGAGTATCACCATAAATCACAAGTACACAAGGGGGTACCACTCCATCCTATGTTCAACTTAAAATCATTTAAATATGAAAAAAGATTCAGTTTCTTTTTGTATAGGCATAGCAATATCTCAGATGTTTAGAAGGATGAACTTACTCAAGCATCTTTGACAAGAGGTCATATGCAAGACTTTTTTGAGATAGGTGCACATAACTATAGAGGCTAGCATTGTCACTGTTTACAAATAGAATTAACAAAATTAAGTCACCACAACAATATTCATCAATATGAAGGTAACAAAGTCTATTTAAATGAGGATATAGCAGACAATACATGATACAAATGAATAAGCACATGCACAATTATAATGAATCTGAATTTACCCGTGTAGCTTGTAAAACACGTCCCTCAACTTCAGTAAAGTTAGGGCTTATAGAGATTCCATAATTGCGTAGCATTGGTTTATAACCATAATTGCTACTTTTAAGTGCCCGTAACAATTAAAGTAATATTAGGTAAACCAGAAAATATACAACCCAAATATTCAAAACTGGACAAAAAGACACATACATCAGACAAGACCTTCTTCCTCTCTTGTGGCTTCTGCCTAGACTTCTCCACCAATGAAGACCTTTGAAGTGTGGATAGTGCTTTTGTATATCGTTGAAGTGATACCAAGAACAAAAGCAGAATTAATGACATACGTTTGATCTTTGGTATACAACCCAAATCTCTTATTTGTTGCTTAATAACTTTTAACTTTTTATGCCTACATTTGGGTTGTATATTTTCTGCCTAGACTTCTCCACCAATCTCTAAATTAATAATAATTAATTATGAAGAACAAAAGAAGAATTAATGATATACGTTTGATCTTTGCAAGGGAGTTCACTAAGCCTAGTGATCTTAAATTCTTGATTAGATGGGCTCGATTTAATCCTCAGGTTTTTTAATGTTCTCTTAGCCTGTTCAAGAAAATAAATAAAAGATCAGATTATTGTATTTGACAATCAATCAAGTACTATGATCAAATATGGTCATTGAATTAACTTACCTTTGCCCAATAAAGTGAAAAGGGGTCTCTCACATTTTGATTGGATATTAGGAAGTCAACCACAGGCCCAGGGGTAATTATCATGGTGGTTGAGACATCTAAACAAATTGCAAGGCAGAATAAATAAATATTATAAGGAAACAAATGTAGTGTCCAAGGCAAACAATGATCAAACTTATGTTCAAAGACAATCCACTTTGAGTAGTTCTAAAACTAGAGTGGAAGCCCATGCAACCAAGTACACCTCCTCCTACATCAGCAAAATTCTTGGGATCATTGTGAAAGAACGATTGCCGCACAAGCAAACACCCTATGTATATTGACATTATTTTATTATTTTAAATTACAACATAAGAGACACACAAAGGTAAGCTGGTACAATAATGTTATCAATAATAATAATAATAATAATAATAATAATAATAATAATAATAATAATAATAATAATAATAGAAGAAAAAAGAAATGATCATAATCCACGCATTGCTAATTAGTAGCATGTTGCCTCAAAATGATATCAAGCACTCTTATTGCTTCTTGATAATTCTCATATTCCTGTCCACATAGAGCTAGGAGCCAAATTAAAAGTGATTCTCATGTATAGCATCCAGAGTTATAGCATTTCTAATTCTTATATGTAACACTTATTTTCAATTAATATATTTCACAATCAAATTGAAAACTACTATGCGTAGAGGGATTGAATTGAGAACTATTTCCACATGTCGAAACATAACAATATTTCGTTGAAATTTTATTTTACAAAATGGGAAAAAAATATCAATTTGCATCGATGTAAAGAAAGACCCTTAACCAATTCAAGACAAACCCACCTCCCAAATTTTAATTTTTTTAATAATAATGATGAAGGTTGAACGCGATCACAAACAATGGGTCATGGGTGAACCTGTTTCATCTCTACTTAAGTAAAATGCATGAGAACATTAACTAATGAAGATTCATTGGCGAAATTTACCAGCAGCAGTGTGCTTCTCGGCGTGATTAATGTTGTTGTTGTTGTTGATTTTTTTGCTTGATTTGCCTGTGCAACGAAAGCAACCCATGTTTTAATAATCTTCGTCTTTTACGGTTTAAACTGAACAAGGCCAAGAACAGAATCCCTAAACATGAAAAATGAGTGTCAAGAATTGTGTATGAGAAAAAATACAGAAAAAGAGAAAGAAGGTCCTAATGGGTAATACACAAAATCAAAGGCAAATAACAAAAGATGAAAACTTCAAAATACCCACACGATTCACAGAGCGAAAGAGACAAAACACAAACCTCTTATCGGAGGAGCCTCCCTTCTGGCTGAGGAAGAATCGGAAAAGGGGAGGTTAACGTCGTAAATCATTATCGCTTTTTGATGGAGAATGAAACCTTTGTTCATGTTGGCGAAGGCCTTGGAATTGCGTGGCTCCTCCTCCTCCTCGAGATCCATGACAGAGGCGGTGGCTTTGACGGAATGGACGTCGTTCGACAGAGAAAGAGTTTAGAGTTTGGGTAAGGACCAGAGGAGATGAATGGGAGCGAGAGAGAGAATGAAAAAGTTGAAATGAACGGGCATGAGAGTGCATCGAGAAACACGAAAAAATAAATAACCTCACGCGTTGAGTCCCTGATTTCAAGGACGATTTTTAATCAAAACCGTTTTTGAAAACATATTTCTAAGACTGTTTTAACATAACCATATTTAAAATATTCTAATTATTTACAAAAATGACACCGTACTTCAAACGATGACGAGTCTCTTAGAATCGTCTTAAAATACGTGTCTTAGAAAACCTCTTTTTTAGTAATGTTGATCTTCTTTTTCAGTATGTGGTGGGAGTATTGACAAAAGGACTCTGACGATCAAATCAGTTAAGCTCGAGGTGCTTATGTGTTTAAGGATGAGTAAAAACGTACCTTTCTCCTAGGATTCTCGAGTATATGTATCTAGTGAAAAGGGAGTTACCTTCCATTAATTGTCTCCCTTGGATTGTCGTGAACTCTCGTTGTGTAGATTGTGGCTAGACATGCCCAAGTAGGGGACATGTGCTTGCACGTAGGATGTATGCTTGACTAGATATCGAGCTTGTGTGCTAACTATAATATTGAGTATACTCTGAGCTCATGACACGTATGGTACACATGTCTCCCAAGCTCTGATTTCAGTATGAACGAGAGAGATTAATTTATATGTTCCCAAGTTGGTGACTTGTACGATACACAAGTCCCCCAAGCTCTGAGTTCAGTATGAACGAGGGGTCATACAAATTTGGATGAGTTATGATATTGTTAATTGTTTTGAGACATTATAATGTGTGATTTTGTCACATGTGTCAGAATGTGTGACACGTGCCACAATGTGCGTGGTTTTAGGTGTAGCGTCTCAAATTTTAAACTAAAAATATTGTTTGAAAATGATTTAATTTAATTTATTTTAGAAATACGTGTCACCTCTTTTTTTATCGTCACTTATAAATAATAGGGTAAATAGTCATTTTCGTCCCTGAATGTGTAGAACGCTGACAAATTCGTCTCTGAAAGATGAAAATTCAAATTTTTGTCCTTGAAAGTGAAAAAGTGTGATAAATTCATCCATCCGTTAACTTCTGTCCATTACTATTAATGAAAGAGCATATGTGACACACTCAGAGACGAATTTGTCAGCGTTCTACACATTCAAGGTTGAATTTGTCAGTGCTCTACCCAAAATATAATTTAATCTTCATCTTCTCCCTTTTTTTAATGGTTACAAGCATAACATTACAATAAACATTTAAAAAAGGAAAGCAAATATAAGTTAGAGTAAACATAATAATAAGCATAATATTGATTAATAAGCATAATCTGTCTATTGCTCTGAAATTTCTATTATGACAACATTAGGTAGTGACAAAATCAAGTTGAGTCTCATTTTTTTGTAAGGATTAACTTAATGGTTATGTATTTGAATTTGTTTGAGTCTCATATTTTGGGTAAGATATTGTCTCATATTTTTACTTTGAAATTTTTAATGTGACAATACCTTACCCAAAATATGAGACTCAAACAAAAATGCATAGCCATTAAGTTACTCCTTGCAAAAAAAAAATTGAGACTCAACTTGATTTTATCAATATCTAATGTTGTTGTAATAGAAATTTCAGAGCAACAAACAAATTATGCTTATTAATCAATATTATGTTTCTTATTATGTTTGTTCTAACTTATACTTGTTTTCCTAATTTGTTAAGTGTTTATTGTAATTTTATGCTCGCAATGATTAAAAAAGGGAGAAGATGAAGATTAAATTATATTTTGGGTAGAGCGCTGACAAATTCGTCCCTGAATGTGTAAAGCACTTATAAATTCATCTGTAAATGTGCCACATAAGCTCTTTCGATTAACTATAATGGACAGAAGTTAACGGATGGATGAATTTGTCGCTCTTTTTTCATTTTCGGGGACAAAAATTTGAATTTTCATCTTTTAGGGACGAATTTGTCAGCACTCTATACATTCAAGGATGAAAATGACAATTTACCCTAAATAATAAAACATCTTCCTATACTATATATATATTAAAATAAATTGCAATAGTCGAAAAATGCTAAATAGTTGCATCAAATTAAAATAAATGTAGATGTAGAGTAATTCAATTTCCATACACAACTAAAATAAAACTTGTAGTGTCATAGAGAAATATACAGATACAATCCATAATAGTGTGATAATAAACAAAATACATTTTTCATCCGTGCTACAACAAAATACATGTCCGTGGAGAAAATATTTCTCAAAATAAATCAAAACAGTAAAGAAACTAGGACCGGAGTGGACCACTTATCACTCTAGAAGTACAGTACTAACTAAGACGTGTCCTCGGAAGAATCGTCACTCTCCTCCTCAGACATTGGTTTCAATTGTGTCAGTAGTTCCCGGTACTCCTCCATCTCCTCGGGCGACATGTCTGAATGGTCACCTCGATCCTATGTAACCTCCACTGGGTGTACTTGATGCATGTTGTATTCGATCTATCAACTAACACTACACGGACTCAAGTATGGCAAGTGTAACATGTAGTTTGTGTTATGGTGCATGGCCATACCCGCTTTCTTTGTGAGCTACATTGAGCCTACAGACGCCTCGGTGTACTCAGCATCGTTAATAACTGAAAGTTGTTGGTTGTAGGAGTGAGTCCTCTGCTCCTCGAACGCCACAAACAACAAGCAATAGTAAAACAAAATTAAAACATAAAATCTACATAACCATTGTGTGTGGTTATCTAAACAAACAACACTCCCGCATGCTAAGTGCATAACTATCACACTTATTTCACTATAGGGCCCAATCACCGCCACCAGTCCCCCCAGGACTTGATGGTCTTACAAAATCATGTGGATGACCATTGGTAACGATCGCTACATAGGATACATCGTACATCGATCCCTCATCTCCCAACTCAAAAAGCATAGTCTCGAAGCTTGTTGGGAGTATCAAAGTGAGACCTGTGAGTTACCCACGCTAAATGAGTGCACCAAATGCCGGTTAGTCAGCACTCGCTAATTCCCCTAGGTTCCTTGAACCTCTCCACCCACTATACCCCAGTGTATCTCTGTCCATCATCCACTTCCTCAACGTAACCTCACCTTCTCATAGAAGGAAATAGAACCAATGATTCCTTAATCTCTATTCAATCCTCTTGACTGTTGCCGCTGCATTGCGTGCGTAGCGCTCGTGCCAGATGCATCAATGGACTAGTACAAACAAACAAACAAGAAAAACGAGGCTCAGGCCTACGTACTACTCTCAGGGAACCAATCATGGCCCTTGAAGTGGTAAAACCACTTGCACACAAAATAATCGGCATAATAACTATAATTATAGCTATCTAAAGAAACATAAAAAATAATTTGCTGAGGGTCGAACACCCCTAGACCCAAACCACAACGAGTACAAATAAAATGCAATATGAGACACATACACACACACATATTAAAATAAACTCACATGTGACAAATATAATTGTCGGAGTTCACACTCTATTAGTCTTATCATTCAATAATCATATTAAAATACAGACACGCATGTCAATAATTTTATCAGCAGAGAGTTATCACACTTTCAAAACATGCATCAGTCATCAGATCTAGCATTTATCTTAGCAATATAGAGTAAATAAATCAGAAGTTTCAAGAATAAATAATTCTAAGATGATTTATACAAAGGCATGGATTCCAAAGTTAAGCTATCTACTGTTTAAAATCACCCCGTCGCTCGATTTTTCACAGTTTTGCTCCTAACTTATTTTTAGTGCTTTCAGTGCTCTAAGAGTCAGATTTTCGCAAATTTTATATGCTACCCTGCATTTTCAAATGTAACAAACTCATTTTTGAGGTAAAAAATTTAATAAAAATAGTCCATACTCCTATAACTCTCAGTCCAAATTCGTGATAGATTTTTCATTTTACTAAAGGCCCTTAAACTTGTTTTATTTGTAACTTTTGCTAGGAAACTCCGATTTGGGTGAAGTTTTAGACTAACTTTATGTTTTAACATGCAAATAACTCATTGGCATAAAAAACTCAATAAAAATAACTCAGTACACAGATTCAGGACATGACAACAAGCTCGAAAATTTCAAAGCATGTTTAAGGATGTTCAACAACAAGCATATGGTTCAAGAGTTGGAGAGGCTCCCCTTACCTTTTGAAGAACTCACGAAATCTTGAAGGAGATTGAAGAATATTCAAGTTCTTCAAAGTTTCCCTTCATGAGTAAAACCAAATGACAGTTCCAAGTTATTAGAGAGACTAGAACATGAGAATGAAGAGGAATCAAGTCTAGGAGGAAGAATGGAGCTCATTTACCAAAACTTGGTGACTCAAGGGTCCAAAACTAACTACAAAAGGGTAAAGTAGATTTTTGCAAAAAATGGGTATTTTCAATTTTTACCAAAACTAGTAAATCTTTCTTAATCGCCTATGTTAATGTGTTAATATCCCTAGGAATACATGTACCCAGAGTGATCCTCACATAGAGAACACTCTCACACAAAGTTAAATTACATTGCCGCTCAATGCACAACGCAATTTCGCTATACATGGAAATTTTATTCAGGCAGCTTTCCAAATTTATGACAACTGACTAAATAAAGTATTTGCACTAAAAATAAATAAAGTTACTCTAAATTCATACAATTAATATCATACATAGCTAAATTAAATCACACAGTTATATAATTAAATTACACAATGCAAAATTTCCACTGTCTAGTGTTTAATAGTGATTTTTTTATACGTGTAGAAAATAAATGTAGAAGGAGATTTTAGGGTGTTACATTAGGTGTCTTGTCATTTGACATGTGTCAAAAACCCTAGGTTGTATTACCAAACTCGAGGGTGGCTTGTCAGTGTTGAAAATATGTACGGGGGTGTGTTGCTTCATTTGTCGTGCCTTTCGTTTGGTGCACCTCCCTATTGATGATTACTATTGAAGTGGGTTTAGGAGAATGAATAAACACCATTAATGAAGAGTTGCATCTGGAAATGAAACATTCTCAAATGTGAGTAGTTTTAATTATGGGATGTTTCTAGTGGTTATGGAAAACAAAAAGCTTTATGTGGTGAGTCATTGTCGACGATTGAAATGTTTTTCTTCTCCTTATTAATGTGTTGTCCACAACATTGGAAGACATAATTCCCCTCCAAGCATAGGCATCTTCATCTTCTTCCTTCTGGTTTTCATCTCTCTCTTTCAAAGTTTTAGGTTGTGTTAACCGATTGGCATGTGAATAAACGGTAAGACCAAATTTCGTATCCATATGGACTCACGTAATACTTGACAAAATAGCAATGTTCACTAACTATGGCTTTCAGAAAAAATAATTATAATTTGATTATGACAATGTAAATAGCAAGAATTAAACAAACATAAAGTTCAAGAGCAAAAGAACCAGAAACTTTTTTTGGGTAATTTTTACGAACACTTAGAGTGCGATAAAAAGAGGTAAAATAACAAAGAATAAAAGAAGTTGTGATTGATTTCACTAAACCACCTCCTCATGCAAACAAAGGTCACTCATCTAGTTCAAAGGTCAATTATTACCATCAACTTACTAAAATACTCAAACCCTGATCCCTCGGATGGAAATAATCTAAGTTCCTTGACAAAACTATCAATCCCTTAACTAATCTAACCAAGTGACTTACTTTAAGAACAAAATTAAAAGATGACTAACAAGCCTTGCTTTATCCAAAGACACAAAACCCATTAGGTGTTCCTCTCCATTTCTAATTTCAAAAGCATTTCCAAAATTACAATTCAAACCACAACCTCAAGCAAAGGGAGACCAAGAAACATCAAGCATTAATGCCTAGAAGAAAACACTTAACAATGAATAATAAACATAGATTAATAGTCAAAATGTAAACATAAGGAAAGGTTCAATTACATCAACCCTCAAAACAGGTAAATCTAACTATAACTACATAACCACAAGAAGCAAATAGATGAAAGAAATGATGAGAAATAGTAGGGAAGCCATGGAGAGAAAGGGAGAGAGCTTCCCAACCTTCCTCTTAACCCTAGACAGCTCCCTCTAATCAAATCTGCGTTCAATTCGCAACCTTGTAGCTTAAATAAGGCCAAACACGCTGCACTGTAGTTTCTATATAATGGTTTGCGCGCTTAGCCTAACTTTCACGCTAAGTGCACATACAAAAATAGAACTTGTCTAAGTGAATGTACGCTGAGCCTGAGTTGTCTACTAAGCCTACATGCAAAATAGAACTGCTGTAAGTGTCTGGCCGTTGATCCTGAGTTGTGCGTTGAGCCCAAATATTGTGCAGGGAAAACAATTTGCTTAGCCTGAAATGCTCGTTGAGCCTAACATGTCTGATCCCTTCATCCTAAAATAAATTCCTCTAAAAAGGCCTTGAATTGGGTCCCAACACCATTTATCTTCTTTCTTCATTTATTTCTACGCCAAAATAAACAAAAATTAGATGAAAAATCAAACATTTAAACTATTTTAAAGTTATTGTAATTTATTCAAAACTTAATTATAAACAAGGCTAAACAAGCTTAAATGTATTGAGATATTAAGATAATTGCCTACAAAATGGTCATTAAAATAAAGTTCCTAAGACAATTATCAGATTATTGTGTTGTTGTTTGTTGTTTTTCTCTTCATCTAGTATATGTACACCTCCTATGTTTCTTCTCTACTTATTTTAAAAACTATTTTCTTCCTTTTCTTGTTTTGGGGATGAGTGTCCTAATGTTAATTAAAAGTTTCTCTTAGGTAAAGAGGTTAAGGGCATAAGGGAATCTGATAGTGAGAGTGAAATTTCCTTTTCTACTTTTTCTCCTTCTGATTATGAAAAAAAAATGAGAGAATTAATAGGAGATGATGTGGTTGCTAATGTTGAGAGGGTTAAGAGTTGTGATGTCTAGAATGATGAACTTGATGTTGGAAATAGTGAAGATGGTGATGGTGTTCAAATAACTGAGCGAGTGAGTAGGAAGAGAAATAACGTGTTTGGAAAATCTCCTAAAAATAGAAACAAGAAAATTTTACTGAAGGAAGAAAGAGAGTTAGGCACAATAGGAAGTGTATGTTTTGTTACTATTTCTGGGTATGATTGGGTGTTTGGAGTGGTTTACTCTTATCCAACTCGTTTTGAAACTTGTGAGTCAATAAATATCCTTAAGACAAAAGTCGATATGACAATTTCTAATGATTATGAGTTGTTGATTGTAGAGTGTTGTAGTTTGGATGAGTGTGTGTTTCTAAAAGCTTTTAAAAAGGAATCCGACTTCATATATTTATATGAGGACGTATTTAAAGAGTTGCATGTTTCAACTTCCCTTTTCTGATTTTGAATGTGAAATGTTGAGCACTATGAATGTTGCTTATGCTCAACTTCACCTTAATAGTTGGGTTTTTTTTTTAACGATCTTTTCAAATTCTTTGCATAAGTTTGAAAATTGTTCCTACTATCAACAAATTTATGTATTTTTATCAATTGAAAATGGGAGTTAAAATCAAGGTGAGCTTCTTTAAATGCTTATAAATTTGGGAATTTGTTCTTGATTTAAAACCAATCATGGAAGATTTTTAAATCTAACTTCCTAGTTTTTCCTATTTCTGAGTGCAGGGACTCAAAATAATTATTTTTCAAAAAGGATGGCAAAATTCCTAAATTTCCTTTCTATTGGCAACATTTTCCATTCAAATTCAAATCTCGTCCTTACCAAGTGTTGTCACCCCAGGAAATTAAGGATATTAAGATTATAGGAGAATTGCCTCATGAAATGTCCTATAAATTCATTTTGGCCATTCTTAATTCAAATCATCTTGATCGAATTTTGAGTCATGAGTATTTGTTGTATTTTTGTGGTGTTGTTTCCTTTTAATTTTTATTTTGAAATGTTTGATGAGTTCTAAACCATTTTCTCTGTGCAAATGCAGAAGTCATGAAGGGCTATGATTATAATATTTTGAGGGCCTTGGTTACTGATGACCAAGCAGATCCTATGTTGGATCTCAGAAAGCAAAAAAAGAGGAAAAGAGTTAAGGATTCCTAAAAAATTGATTTGGGAGGAGTATCTAAACCTCTTGGTGGAAGTGATTTTTTTGGAGAGGAAGTTGTTGTCGGTGGTAAGCTTGTTCAACAAGATCTAATCATTGATTTGACCATCCCGACTCTGCAGCTCGTGATGTAAATAAGAAAAGAGATCGAGTTAGAAAAAAAAGAGAAAAATGAGAGCAAGCATAAGGCCAAAAAAAGCTCGAGCTAGAGAAAGAAAAAAAGAGAGCAATTGAAAAAAAAGAAAGAGAAAGAGATCATAAAGAAGATGACTTATGTTGTTCAAGTAATCAAAGTGGTCCTACTTTGGTTACTCAACATAGGAATTGCACCAATAAAACCATCCTTCACTACCATCAAGGTATATTGCACAAATTAGATCATGTCTCAGTTGCTCTGAATATTATTTCACTTTGGAATGCTGAGTTGACTGGTCCATAATTCATTCAATCTTCTGCTTTCTTGAGTCAAAATGACGGGGATATGATGAATTATGTTGGACCAGTGGAGAGTTTGGATGCAACTGAGATTTTCCTTGGTCGATCTCTTGTTGTTGTTCGACACTAGAAAGAAACAATTGTTAGTGCTAATGAAAGGATCAAAGCAATGTCCAAGCAGTTGAAGACCATGAAATTTGAGGTTAGTAAAACTGAACAACTTAAAGTTGCTTTGGATAAAAACAAAGAATTAGCCTCTAAGTTATATATAGATATAGATAAGCATGTTTGTTCACTATCTGCCAAGTCTAAAGAAAATAAGGCTTTGAGTACTCAGGTTATTATATTAGAGAAAGATGATATGGACGTTGGTGCCAAACTTGAGGAATTGTCATCTGAGCTTGTTTTTGATAGATCAAGAGTAAGACTGTAGAGGAAGCAAAGAAAATTGTTGAAGAGAAATTGACATTTGTTGAAAGAGGAACTCACCAACCTTAAACAATTTTGGAGGGCAAGTTGTAAATCAAAGAAAAGGTTAATTTTGATCTGGTTACAAAGTTAGAGGAAGTTAAGAAGTTGACTATTGTTAATCATCTAGAAGGTTTCAAAAAGGCTCAACGCCAAGTTACCGTGTTGCTTACAAATTTTGATTATAAATGCTTGGTGTGAACTGTGATGTAATGGATGATGAGATTATTATAGAGTCGCAACTCTGTTCTAATGAGGAATAAGAAGAAGAAAAAGAATAATAAAAGAATGAAGCAAACTCAAACACCACCAATTTATTTTTGTTCATGTTCTTTATTGTTTTTTGTGTTTTGTATTTTGTTTAAGTGTGTATTGGGTTTGAAATATAAGTGTAGGTTGAATTTAATGTTTGATGTAATCAACAATACTGAATAGAGTTGATGTTTAAGTTACCTATGAATGAAATGTTGAATTGGAAAGAAAACACAGCAAATGAGCAAGTTTCTAAAGTAAAGCTTAGGCAAGGTTCAGATACAACCTTCAGAGAATTGTTTGAAGAAAACTTAAGTAAGGTCATATCCTTTTTAGTGAATTGTCTTTCATTGTCTATTACAATGGCTTGAGGTAAGCCATGTTCGCAAATTATACTTTTCCATGGGAACTTTTGTACTTTTTGGGTTTTAATTGTCACTAGGGGTTCCACTTCAATCGATTTGATGAAGTAATCTATAACAACAAGGAGGAATTTGATTTGACTTTTGGAAATTGGAAATGAACAAAGCATATCCATTCCCCACATGGCAAAAGGCCAAGGGGATATGATACTATGAAGTTCCTTAAGGGGCAGATGTTGAATATTGCTTAATTCCCATCACTTCTTACATTTCTCGGTGTGCTTGGCATAGTTAGCTTAGATCATTGGCCAATCATATCCAACATGTATAACTCACGTTGCCATGCTTCTACCCCCCATGTGCAATCCATAGATTCCTCTATGTACTTCGTCCATGACATACTATGTTTTATCTTCACTGATACACTTCAACAAGGGTCTTTCTATTCCTCTTCTGAACATTTTATGTTTATGATAACATAGTGAGAGGCCTGAAGTTTTACCTTCTTGGCTTCTAACTCTTTTGAAGGTAAGATATTGTTGATGAGGTAGGTCTATATTGGAGACATCCAACAACTTTGAACGACTTGATCGAATAGGACTTTGGCAATGTTCGTGCTTGGTGCTTTCAACATAACTTGAATGAAGGTTCTATGTTGACCTGTCTTTTGGTAATGGCAAGGCAAGCTAACGGTAGCCTTATTGGCTACTTCAGCCTGTCCATTCATCTGAGAGTGCTTAACTGAGGATGCGAGATGTTGACTCTGAGTTTTTCGAGGAGTTCTTCGTAACCTTTTTTAATGAATTGTCTTAAATTGTTTGTTTCAATGGCTTGAGGTAAGCCATGTTTGTAGATTATATTTTTCTCTCTATCAACATGTATGAGTTCATGGTTGTCAAAGTGTTGCAACAGTCTCTTGACCAGATGATAATATTTCTGCATTTTTGTTTCTCTAGCTTGGAAGACTTTGTTGGCTTGCTCGGTGATGAGTAATGGCCCCCAAGATGTTGAGAGTAGTTCGTCCAATAAGTATATTGTAAGATGTGTTTGGATCTATAAGGACATACTGGACGAGTAATGTCCTAGACAATTTCCTCACTCTAAAGGTAGTTTCAAGCTCTATAGTGCCATGAGTATGAACTTGTCCTCCTCCAAAATCGATTAAAGCCTCTAGATGAGGTTTAATTAGCTTTTGTGAGATGTTTAACATTTTAAAAGTGGACAGGAAAAGGATGACATAACTTCCTCTATCTATGAAGACTTTTCTCACATCCCGTTTTCAATTCCAATTGTGATCACTATTGGATCGTCTGCTCAAAATCAGTTCTTGTAAAGTCTTCATTTGTGGATGTTATTGGCGGATGAGATTTTTTTATGTGTGATATTCCTTGAATGTGGTTCACATTCTTGATGGCTTGTAAGTGTCTTTCTGGGCCGATTTCGAACTACCTTCACCTGCAAATCAGCCAACGATGGTATTGATAACACCACATCTAGCTCTTCCACTCCTATTATTTGATGGCTCTGCTTTGGTTTGAGTTATACTTGTTCTTTTACCCTCTTCTTGATTGTGTCGTCCTCGACCACCCTTTTGGCCTTCTTGACTTCTGCCTCGACCTTTATAACCACACTTGTTGTTGTTGGGGTTGTAAATATAGTTGCTGAGTCCTCATTCTTGTACTAGTTCTTTAATTTTGTCCTTGAGGGCAACACATTCCTCTATGGAGTGACCATAGTTTTGATGATAACGACATTGTTTTGATCTATCTATTGAGTTAACTGACCTAGCTGGAGGAGGTAGGGATAGGATGTTTAGCATTGAATGCTTCTTCCAGTAAACGTGCTTGGTTGGCGTTTAATGGCATGTAGTGGTTGTATTTTGGTAATTTGGTGGTAGATCTTTTCCAAAACTTGTCTTAGACAGGTTTAAACTTGTCTTTTTCATTGGATTTGTTCTTATTCTATTCTCCAAATCAGATTTTGTTGCAAAACTTTGATAATTCTTCCATTTAAATGTATCTTGCTACTCTTGTTCGTAATTCATCTAGGTCTCCAGGTTGCTTTCTATAGAGGCTGTCTGTAAAGGGCCCTGGTTTTAGGGCAGTTATCATTGAATGTAGAGTGGCACCAAGATCAAGATCTTTGATTTTAACTGAGATGACCACCTATCTCTCTATGAATGACTGCAAAGACTGATTCATGGATTGTCGTAAATTGACTAGTGCCATAGGTGTTGTATGATGAAGACGACTAGTTGCATGTTGTGCTCCAAAACGTTGTCTAGTGTTGTAAATGAATTAACAAATCTTGGAGGGAGGCACTTGTACCATGTCAATGTTGGTCCTTTCAGAGAAGTTGAGAAAACCTTACATAACACAACACCATCATTACAATATAAATTTACCTGAGTTGTGAATGCATCAAGATGCTTGTCTAGATTTAATGTACCGTCATTTCTTTCGATATTTAATGGTTTCCATGTTATGGGCAGAGGTGTATCCATAATTCCATCTACGAATGGATGTAGTCTAACTGCATCATTGTTTAGGGAGAGAGATATGAATCTTGAGTTGCCTGCTGGTTCTTCTCAGGTATCATGGGATGAGAATTGGGTATGATTGTTATTGTGCTAGTTTCATCATGGGTAGATGCTCGGTAAGATGGAGAGTAAGAAGATGTTGGTGGTGGTTGAGTAGCAAGTCGCTATCTAAAATTCGCATTCTCCACTCGTAACTGCTACAATTCTACCTCATGCTTTTATCTCAACGCTTCTAAGTCGGCTTCATTTTTCTTACGTAATTGCTCCATTTATGCTCAAACTTCCTGCATCACTAAGGTCTCTACCATCGTTGATCTCACAAATGACCATGATTACCTCTTCTTGTAGCTACCATCTAATCTATGTGGTTGAAGGAAAAATAATTTCCTCAGCCCCATAGTGAGCGCCAAATGTTCTTACCAAGTTCACAAGTTGAGTTAATCGATCTTCACCTTCGTCTAGTGTTGGTGTGGTCTCCGATCTCCTTCGTCAGTATGCGGTGGGGGCACCTGCAAAAGGACTTTGATGATCAAGTCAATTAAGCTTGAGGTATTTATGTGTTTGGGGATGAGTAAAAATGTACATTTCTCTTAGGATTTTGAAGTATATGTATCAATTGAGAAGGGAGTTACCTTCCATTAACGTCTCCCTTGGATCGTTGTGTGCTCTCATTGTGTAGATCATGGCTAGACGTGCTTGAGTAGGAAACATATGTGCCTGCATGTAGGAATTTGTCTGACTAGATATCGAACTTGTGTGCTAATTATAATATTGAGTATAGTCTGAGCTTATGACCCATACGATATAAAAGAATAATATAAGTTGTCATGATTTAAATTTTTTAAATTAAAGTGAATGAAACTTTAATGAAACTCATATTATCTTATTTACACTTACACACAAATAAAGCTTTGGTTAGAGGTTTTAATTTTGCTGTGAACCTTTTTTAAAAAGGTGAGAATAATGGTCATAAAGTTGTTTTACAAGAAACATTTTATTCAATACTTTCTTGTCATATATTTTGATGAAACCTTTGTCAAAGTGCCACACTTTGAAAAAAAAATTGTCATTCTGCCACGCCCATGAAGATTTATGTCAAAGTGCCACGCGTAGGAACTCGCTGCATGCAAAGGCGAATTCGCAGGCCACGTGTCACACATGCATTGGGTGCAGGGGATGGGCAGCTGAGGTGGCAAAATCGCAGGCAGCGTGGGCGAATTACGTAATCCGCTGCCTGCGTGGGCGAATTGGAAGCAGCTGAGCTGGAGAGGGAATCCGCTGGTTGGTTGGGCGAGTTCTGCAGGATCGCTGACGTGGACGCATAATATGGTACTGGGCCCAGCGAATTTGGCTAGTTTGGTATTGGGCCCAGCGAGTTTGGTACGTTAGCCCCACTGTAAAATCCGTTTGGCCCCCCTGTCACTTTCGTAAAAAAAATTTTATCCTCTCCTCAGTATCTTATCTTGTTCCTTTGCTCCCTAGCCTCTCATCCTGATTCCCTTGCTCCCTGCGTATCTATCTTCCTCTCATAAGGTTAGTTTATATTGTTTTTAATTTATTTTATTTATATTGCAAATTATTGAATATATTTTTAATTTTAATAGAGTTAGGTATTAGATGAGATTTAAGTTAAAGATTTAAAATATCAAATTAAAGGATTATTTTAAACATTAGGTTAGATGATTTTTCATTGTTTGTTTATAAATATTAATTGCATAGTTAATATAATTTATATGTAAATAGTTATAGGTATTTTAAACATTAGAGTAGAGGATGATTATAAACTTTAGGTTAGATGATTAAATTGTTAGTTTATAGATGATTGTAAATGTTAGGTTATTTATAGGATAAATTGTAGGAAAAATTTATTAGATTATAAGTATTAAGTTTCAGAAATTGATTTAGTTAAATAAATATTGTGAAATAATGTTTATGTAAAATATTTAAATAAAAAAATTTTATTTAATAAAAATAATAAGTAAAGAATTATTTAGTTAAGGACTTGATTTAATAAGAATTATAATTAAACATTTAATTTAATATTAATGTTATTTGTAGATATAATAAAATTAATATGTGTTGATGTAATAAAACTAACAAGTTAAGATTTAATATATAAAGATTAAATTGCAGAATTAAATAAATAAAGTACAATAATTTAAGATTTTATGTAATAAATACTGGAAATAAAGAAATAATTTAATGAATGTAAAAATTAATAATTAAATATATGATGTTCTTAAATTTTAAATTAAAGTTTTGATTTGATAAGTATACAAAATTAGATTGAATAATAACAAAAATTTAAGATTTAATAAGTAAAGATTATACGTATAATAAAAATTTAAAATAAAGATGTGATATACTAAAAATAATAATTGAAGTTATAATAAATAAAGAATTGATTTTATAAATATAAAAATGAAATGGTCGTGTAACTAAAGATTTGTTGTAATAAAAATATCTGTTTTCGTTTAATAATGAAGGATATGATGTCATAAAATTGAAATTAAATGTTTGAATTAGACCTATGTTGTTGAAGTTGTTGAACAAAACATTAGTTTATAGTTATTCCCCCAAACAACGATTGTGAACATTACTTTATACCCAGCTATTTTACAAATTATTAAATTAGTATAATGTACATTGTTACCATACGATAATGTTTGTAAAGGATGGTGAAGGTGAAGGGGGTGAGGGTGACAACGGAAAGGGAAGGAAGACAGACGGAGAGGTGTTAACCTGGATGAGTCCGGGGAGCATATTTCGAGTCTGGCAAGGAATTTTGGGCGTTCGGGTTTCCAGTCTTGCCTGACTCGAAATATGCTCGTCGGACTCCTAGTCCAGAACACCGCTCCATCTGTTTTCCTTCCCTTTCCGTTGTCACCGTCAACCCATTGACCTTCACCATCCTTTACAAACATTTTCGTATGGTAACAATGTACATTATACTAATTTAATAATTTGTAAAATAGCTGGATATAAAGTAATGTTCACAATCATTGTTTGGGGGAATAACTATAATTTTTATGTACATTCATTAATCGATTTTATTTCTGAAAATAATTTACATACAGTCATGGATCATGATGAACACGTTCCATCCACGTCGTCGTCTGAGTCATCACTGAGTGTGATTGACCCAGGTCCATCCATGCGGAGTCTCCTTACACTACAGGAGAGACATATTTCCACTCATGTGTGGAATTCCCAGGGGGATCCATCGATGCGGGATCGTGTTATTAATGTTAGGATCGCCGCGACTCACGATCACCAGGGTATACCTGAGGAGATCCAGCCATGGCTTCGCCAGGCAGGATTTTATCACGTTGCGTGGCTGCGCAACCACGAGGTAAATATATGAAGTCAAATGTTAAGTATGCCATTTGGCGTTGTGTAAGTATTCTAATATATATGAAAATTGTTTCGTAAATTTCTTCGTTCAGATCGATCATCACCTTGTGTCTGCGCTTATTGAACGTTGGCGTCCGGAGACGCGTACATTTCATATGCCGATGGGTGAGGTAACAATCACCCTAGAGGATGTGCATCATCTTTTGGGGCTACCGACCGACGGTCATGTTGTGTCTGGCCGTCACGGTCGACACAACTTGCGTGCTGTTATTGGTGATTTATTAGGGCTTGAGCCGTCTGCTGGTCGGACTTTGCATGGCGGTTTGTTGGGACTTCACTATTTACGGGATCAGTTTGGCGATTATGCCATCCATGCTGGCACTGAAGTAGGACGTCGAAGATACACACGTGCGTTGATATTACGTATCTTAGGCGGTATGTTATTTGTTGACTCGGCTTCGAGCTTTGTCCCCGCTCGATACTTGTTATACCTGGATGATTTCCAACGCACTGGAACATTCAGTTGGGGTTCTGCGGTGCTTGGATACTTGTATAGGGAATTGTGCAAGGCCACTCGTCCATCACGTCGTGAGTTGGGTGGGTGTGCTTTGTTGTTGCAGCTGTGGGTTTGGACGCGATTCCCCACGATTTCTCCTCAGCTTCCCCCTCTGCATGACCAGCAAGACTTTCAGCATGAGATCTACGGCCATAGGTATTGTATGGTTTTATATGGTAGATTTAAATATAGTTTTTTTTTTAATTATGGTTCTATATTGTTAATGATGGACTATTTTGTTACAGGTTTAACGTATACACAACGCGGCAAACAGTTTTTACAAACATTCGTAGATATCGGCATCATATGGATGTCATGCGCCGTCGAAACATACGTTGGAGGCCGTACGACATTGTTGACATTGTCCATCCACCGGAGGCTGACGTGGCTCGTAGATGGTTGGCGGTTTGTCCGCTTATTTGTTATGAGCTTGTTGTATATCAACAACCTGATAGAGTACTACGTCAGTTTGGGTTTGATCAGCATATTCCAGAAGACCCGATAGATTGTAGTGTGCTCCTGACGATCACCGTCACGGGTAAGACCGAAGTCGATTGGACTGAGCGGCACGCATTTTACATTTCCCAATGGGCAGCACGAGATGCCCTTGTCGTGCAGAATGTTCAGCCTATGCGCAGAGACGGCTACCTATCGGTTAACAGTGAGTACATGCAGTGGTATTACTCTGTCACCCGTCGGTGGATGACACGCAGAGCTGCATTACATGCCCATGTGGTACGTACTTTCATATTATGACATTTTTTGGTTGTTAATGTAATTTTTAATTGACTAATTATACATCATGTGCAGGCGGATCGAGTCGAGACGGTTGTGCACATGGCTTCCCCTGAGGCTCAAGGGTCATTTAACATGACCCAGATCTATGACGAGACGGTTCGAGCATTGTCCGCATGCGATGATGTAGAAAGATTAATAGAGGCTGGAGATGCGGCACCACCACCCGTAGTTCGTCAGACAGAAGGCCCACCTCCAGTTGTTCGTAGAAACCGGCGGGCACGACACGAGGGGTTACCGCTACATCACAGTACTCCCCCGGTTGCGGACACACCTGTTTTCCTACCCCCTCTTCCTCCACGTCCTTCTGGCATATTCTGGGCACCTGGGTACCCGACGGGACTTTCGCAGCAATATTGGTGGCCACCACATCAGGTTCCTGGGACACAGTACCCTCCCTGGTGTAACGTTCCGTCGATGCCGCAGGGTGGATTCGCATATTCACATCCTATGTATGCAGCTGGGCCTAGTTATGCTGCTTCTACTTCCGTTGGTCCTAGTTCACCTTCTCCTACTTATGCAGATTGTTATAGGCCCAGTGCTCCAGTGCCACATGACGATGCAGCGATGTCCACCCCACCGTCAGATCCGCATGTGGATTTACATTCCCCCAGTTTTGCGGCGTACACAACAGAAGAGATACTCGCGGCCATGAATGACGGAGATGAGGAAGACGACGATGATGGTGATGATGCCGCTGATCCTATCATTCGACGCAATCCAGTGAGGGAAGCACGATTTCGATGTCATATGTCACCGTTCGAGCACGACATCCGCCGTTGTAGAGGATATCACGAAGACCGTCACCAGCATGACTGACTTTTTTTTTAATGTAGCTGTTGTAAATTAAACTACTTGTAATATATTGTTGTGTTTAGGCATTATCATGGTTGACAGTATTTTACTTTAATGTTTATTGCATGCTACGTTGGTTGAATCCTAATTTTATTTGCGATATTTATTGTTTAATTTCTACGTAGTACATGACAATAATCAGTAAGTACATCATTGCGGTCGGTTGGTTCACCTTCTTGTAAATCATTTTCATCAGATCACGGTGGCTACATGCATCCTGCCGGTATACGAAACATTTTTATACTCAATTTTATTTGCGATGTTCATTGTTTAATTTGAACGTATTACATCATGATAATGAGTAAGTACATCACTGCGGTTGGTTGATTGAAGGGCAGTTACGCCTATTGTGACCCACAACTTTACAATAACCACATCTGGTATGAGTTGTTGACCCTTCACGCGAATCCATCTCGTTGCGTATGCGCGTACTATTTGGTCTTCCTTTTTTCCTTTTCAGCGTCATATCTGGTATGACAATGGGTGGTGAAGCTGGTGGTATGAAGTCCTCATTTCCAATTGGATACCACTGTGGTGCATACACTTGACATTGGTACGTGGCACTATATACAGGGTCAACATATTGTCTGGGATCGTGGTGTGTTGATCGACAAGCTGCAATAACATGACTACACGGAAACCTATAGGCAGTGAACTCACCACATTGACAGTTTCGTTCAGCTAACGACACAGACCATTTTTTCCCGCCAGTATGAGTCCGTATGTTGTACGTCTCTTGAACCTCAAATCTCGTCCTAACTGAGTCAAAACACGTGACGTAGTGCGTTGCCTATTTTTCCACCATCCTCCTATATTTTTGCCATGCTACCTTCGAGAAATGATTGCCTCTTGCCATCTCCTCGCAAGCCTCTTGACCATGTGCGACAAAGTATGCTACTAAGCGAGCGTATGTGAACCGCACAAGGGACGTAATAGGAAGGCTTCTGGCTCCTTTAAGCACCTTGTTAAAGCACTCAGAAAGATTGGTTGTCATGTGACCAAACCTTCTTCCCTGTTCATCGTAGGCTATACTCCACTTCTCCTTGGGGATATTATCAATCCATGCTGCTATTTGAGGACTTGATTCTTTAAATGTTTGTAATCCGACATCAAAATCTAAGCGCGAGGTTGTATAGGCTGCAAATACAGACACAGTGTCACAGTCAAAACGTAGGATAAATGGAGTAATTGCATATAATAACATTGGCTTCTAATGGACAAACATACCTAATCTTTTCAATTGTTTCTTCAAGACGACATTACCAAACTTGTGATTAAAATTACTGGCCAGGTGACGAATGCAAAAAACATGGTACACCCGTGGTGGATGCCATCCCAAATCAACATTGTTTACAGCGGCAATTATGCCTGCATGCCGGTCTGAAATAAGGCAAATTCCCTCTTTCTGGGTAACATGTATGCGAATCAGTGCCAAAAACCATGACCAATTGTCGATATTCTCTCTGGAAACAATCGCAAATGCAATTGGAAGGACATAATTGTTTCCGTCAACTGA
>PYAF01001700.1:994131-1008358 GCA_007407185.1 Glycine tomentella | reverse complement strand
GGCAAATTCCCTCTTTCTGGGTAACATGTATGCGAATCAGTGCCAAAAACCATGACCAATTGTCGATATTCTCTCTGGAAACAATCGCAAATGCAATTGGAAGGACATAATTGTTTCCGTCAACTGATGTTGCAATAAGCAGTGTTCCCCGATATTTCCCATATAAATGGGTTCCGTCGATGCTTATAACTGGTTTGCAGTAATTGAAAGCATTGCAACACTGTTTGAAAGTCCAGAACACCCTGTTGAAGACCTTAACACTTCCGTCAAGTAGGCCATCAATGAAATGGTCGTGCAAATCCAGCTTGTATGCAGACCCAGGAGCAAAATTTAACATGTATCCCAACCACCTTGGCAAAAATGCATATGACTCATCCCAATCTCCGAAAACCTTCACAATGGCCTTTTGTCTTGCCTTCCATGCCTTCGTGTAGGATATATGAAATCTGACCACTGATGCTATCCTTTCTTGAATTAACGAAATTTTTACACTGGGGTCCTCTCTAATCATTTCTGCATTTCGTCATACAATAAAACATTAACTAATTGGAAACAATGACCAAACTTCAATTTAATGTATATACGTACCTAAGATCATCGAACATATGAAATCTGAATCAAGTTGCTTGTGATCTTGAGAAAGATTCTGACCAACGCATGTGTGTTCGTTATTCCATATGCCTACAACCCATTCAGTGCCACCCTTTTTTTGATATGCCCTCACCCTCCACGGACAACCGTCATAATGATTTTCACAAACCATTATCAGTCTTTTCGTATCACTTTTTTCGACTACGGCAGTGCGATGATCAGCCATACAATATTGTTTTATAGCCAATTGCACATCCCGTTTGCTCTCAAACACCTGATTCTTATATAATTGTTGACCCATCTGCCAGTTAGGTATTTGACCTGCTTCCATATCACCAGACTGCTGCTCTGTGTATGCCCAATTAACATGCGTGTAATGCCTTACGTCAGACCAAAATGGAACGGTGTCGTCTCCTAAATCATTAGACATATGAAACCTTGTGAACGAAATACTTTTTCATGATTAATTATATAAATTAATCATCTTACTTCTCACACTTATATTTATAACACTTTTTCCTAAATCATTGAATAATTGCATAAAACTTTTTACACCTCTTATTCATCACCTTATTATTAAACCTACACTAATTTCTATTATACCTACACTAATTTATTTTAAACCTACAATAATTTTTATTAAACCTATAATAATTTCATTTAATAACTATTGCATAACAACATATTAAGCATCCATACCTTGACCCTGCATTGGGTCTTGCATTCCGACATTGCCCGGAGAAGGAATTGGAAAAGCACGCTCGAAGTCACCGTCTACGTCCGTATCTGACGAGTCACCATCTGGAACAACACCTTCGTCCACCTCGTCCTCGGAACTGTCCATAGGCCAAACTGGATCGTGGGCCGGCACCATTTCATTCACCATTGCTTTAGTTGCAGGTGCTAGTGTAGGCGATATATACATTTCTTCATCATCCATTTGTTGTGTTGGTTGGGTTGGTATTGGTGGTGATTGGGACACATCTCTATCTTCCGGATTCACCGACGGCTCTCTGTTTATGTCAATGGACCTATCGGGCTGGACCGTACGGTGACTGCTAGATTGTCCCCCACAGTTTAATTCTGCATACAACTCAATAAATCTGGGGTTTGCTCCATCCGATATGCAAGCATCTGTAACTAACTCAACATCATCATCATCTACAATATCCACACCAACCCACTGCACTGGGTTGCCCGACGCACATCTAGCTGTCAATCGAGAGACCGATTGTCTGCGTTGTAATCTCAACTTCTTGTAAATCATTTTCATTAGATCACGGTGTCTACATCCTGGCGGCATACGAAACATTTTATTTTCTCCTTCAAAAACTTGACCATTAGGCCCAATGTATTTACTCCCATTATAATAGACAATGGTTATTAAACCATTTCTATTATCACTCATTCTGCGTAAATTAAAAGAACTAACAAAAATTGGTGTTTCGGAATGAAAATTTTTAAAGCACCACAAACTTTGAGCAGAATAATGTGTGTGTGGTGATTTAAGAAGGAGGTATTTATAGCCAAATTTATTTACCTAGTCCGCTGGAGAAAGTAACTTATTTACCTAATTCGCTGCATCATTCAACAAATTGATTTACCTAAATCGCTGTAGCGTTCACCAAATTAAATCCAATCATGATCTAATTCGCTGCAACCTCTACCAAATTATGTATCCATCCAACCGTATATTGTCACGTGTCAACCCTGCCCAATATAAGCCTGCCCGGTCAGCACATAATTTGCTGTAACTTCTACCAAATTACGCAGCCAATCCTTCATCGCCACATGGCAAAAAAGGGACGCCACATCAGCTACATAATTTGCTGAAACCTCTACCAAATTATGTGCTGTGGCACTTTGACAAATCATTTCATGGGCGTGGTAGAATGGCAATTTTTTTTCCAAAGTGTGGCACTTTGACAAAGGTCTCATATTTTGATGTGAAGTGATTGTACAAGATGAGATAGGTAGTGGAAATTATATGGAGATCATGAGTATGAGTGCATGATAAAGGGATACCTAGGTAGGCATCTAATCAATGCTCCATCTCCGAGTCTTCACTCATAAGATTGCCTATTACTATCAGCAAGAATACGGGTCGCTGGGGAAAGGTACGATCGATGGTCCTTTTTTTTTTTTTAATGTTTTGGATTTTATGTTGTTGCAAGTTGGCAAGCAAGTTGCCCCCTTATCGGGTCTACCTGAAAGGGATTGCCGACGACGTTGCGCACGCTAATTTCTCCTCATGTTGAATCATATTATTCCTTTTGATGCTTCATACAAATACAATGCAGATCTTTGCACTTGCCAATTGTTTTAATATTTTACTTAGTATTATTTTGTTTCTTTACAATTGCCTGCTTTTGCTGCTCTTGATCTTATATATATATATATATATATATATATATATATATATATATATATAGGTTTCCATTGGAAGCCTCCGACAAACATCTGCCCCTTAAATATTGATTTTATACTCATCTCCTCTATAATTGTTGTTAGGTTAGGGATCGAAGCTGGAGTCTGGAGACAGCATTTTTAATGGTCTAATTGAGAGACCATTATTAAAAATTGAATTCGTAATGGAATCGGAATATTTATTGTAATAAGCTGACATTTTGACTATTGAGGTCCTACAAAAATGAAATGTTGATATCATAATACATTTTGATATTTAGATGTCTTATTTAATATTTAGTTCATTTGAATGCATTGGATTAAGGATGATAATATGCGGGTAGTGCTTTTTTCATATTTTTTTATCCGTAAAAATTAAAAATAATACCAAAAAGACAACAGCTTATAATACCTATACGTATCTTACTCAACTAATTGATATAGATCTCTTTGATGCAATCTATTCTCTCTTATGTTCGTGAGTATGTATTTGTAATATTTACAATTGAGTATTTAAGAATTTAAAATTCTAATAAAATAAAAAATTTAGTACAATATAATATAATTTAACATTATATTATATTAACACAATGTCATATAATTTTATTTCTTAATTTTTTTTTATAAAATTTAAAAAATATTATGAATAATTTGTCAAATTAATTATCTGTTTTATGATAATTAATTAGCAAAAATAATTATTACATGAATAATATGTATGCTTATTAACTAAAAAATTTCTTCTAAAAAATAAAAAATATTTTTTATTTAATTTTACATAGTTGAAAAGTTAAATAGTAGTTAAAAGTAAGGACAGATCTAGAGGGAATAAACAGAGCCCTAGTCCCCTCTTTTTTGGATACTTTTCATGTATAGGTTCATGATTAAGGTGCACATGATTCAAACTTCACCGATGCTAATTTGCATTTTGTTAGAGATAATTTTGGAAATAAATTAGTCACACGACTACGGCTGTCAAATTTTAATGAAATTTTTTTTAACGAAAGAGTTGTTTTGAACATATTGGAAAGGTTAAGGTTAAGGGGGTGTTTGATATTAATTGTTTTTTTTTATTTATGAGAATTGTGTTTCACAAGAATCAATATTTTAAGAAACAAGAAATTTTAGAAAATGTAACAAATATATTTTGTAAGTTGAAAAGATTCTTCCAAATATTACAATGTATATGGCTAAAACTTTCTCACCTTTATGATAATCTTTGATTTTTACCACCTTCATAAGAATGTTTGGTGGAGAAACACGGTTTAAAAGTTAAATGACATTCTACCTTGGAGATGTTACATTTGTGGGAATGGTTTTTAAAGAAATCATAGCAAATACATTCCGATCAATAACGTATGGACCATTCAATGTGTATTATGCGAGAAAATAAGGTCAGCATAACCAAACGTATCACATTATTGATAGGTTATAGGTAAACCATCTATAACCCACTTCAATTCATAACTGATAAGTAATTTTCTATCCCACTAGCTCATAAACACCTATATTATAAATAAATGGGGTATATTGCAGGTTTGAACTCAATTTTATTTTTATCTTTTAGTTCTCATTAATCACTCACTTACTTAATGTGTTTGAATTAGATTCATGATGAAAGAATTAATAAATTTTTATGGTGAAGATAAAACAACAAATATTTATTTTTACTTTTTCATGGTATCACCGTAATTTTATTAAATAAAATTGATTCATGTATCCAAACAAACTATTAAATTTCAAGGTGATTTTGCTGTCACCAATTTCACTGTTCATAGGAGTTCAACTATTACAGGGAAAACAATGACATACACTTTTACAAAAGAGTTCCCAGGATTTTGGTAGTTACAAAAGCAATCACATAGGCTTTTGCTGTAGATAGTGTCTCTCTAACTAATGGTAAAATTTTGATTAATTTTCAATGATATAAATGCTGTCATACTGTTTCTACTGATACAATATATAACCAAGTTAGTTATTTCTCAACATTGTTTAGACCTTGCCAAAATCTCCGAGTAAGGTTAATTTTTGAGGATGATGTAACGAGGTGGGTGGGTCTAGTTAATGAGTTGAAGGCAACAAAACAAGGCGTAGAGAAGAATCTCCAATCTTGGTAAAAGATACGATGCACCCTGAACCTAGACAATGGGACGAGGGGGGACGAGGTACATCACGTGGCTTGCCAAAGATAACAGAGCAACTAGCAAAGATAAAGTGTGTTTGATTAACATTAAACAAAGCGGACATGAGTACATGTGTTTATTCAATCTAATGTTAAGAGTTTGTTTGGTTACATATTTGGAATTATTAAATTTGAGTTTAAAACTAATCAAATTTGATTATAATTTTGATGAATATATTTGACACTTTTTTATTAACGTGATTTAATAAAATAAACTTGAGTCGGTATTAATAATGTTTTAAATAATTACCTTAATTAAAAAATTATATTAAACAATACTTTTTTTTCTAACTTAATTTTATAATAAAAATATTTAAATATAAATTATATCACCTAATTTTAATCAAAATTAATTTAAAAAAAATTCATCCAAATGCACTAAACCAAACACATCCAAAATATTAGATCAAATGGTGCCGTTAATGTTGACCCAGTCAACACCCTCACCCTGGCCTGGGCTACAAACTCTGTGTGCTAAGCTTCCCCAGCAGTGCTGACTCATGGAATGTCTCTCCCACGTGCTTTTGTCAGGGTTTGGAGATAGAGGATTCTTCTTGTATTCTATTACTTTCATTTTTATTTTTTTTATATAGTGTATAATAATCTAAATCATGAACCATACAAGATTAAAATATAGAATGTATTGGTTGAGCTTGAGCGTTTGCTTTGCGCAACTCTCCATCCTACTCACATCCACGTCATTGGCCCGTGGAAATCAAGAGAAATAAATGCCTTCAACTACTTATGATAAAAATATATATAGCAAGTAGTTTTCTCTTCTTTCGTCTACGTCACACATATTCTCCGGAGAAAGTAATATTTGCAAGCCCAAACTATGTGTCGCATGATGATAATAATTCTTTAAGTGGAGATTCTTTTCTTGCATGAGGCTTGAATTTAATCTTATTTATGAAGAACTAAGTATATGCCATTTAAAATAACTATCCATTGATAAAATAGTAGTAACTACCTTGCGAATTATATAAGTATTAGTTGATTTAAGTAACGACAAATTTATAAATAAAGGTAGTGAAAAATATAAGTAAATAATTAATTTAAATGAACAAGTTGACAAGTTGTACACAAAAAAATGAACAATATAAATTGCATAAAATTTAGAGAGAAAAGGGTAAATTAAAATGATAATTTAAGAGTATAGTAATTAAATTTTGAAACAAAAAATTAAACGTAATTAAAAACGAGATTTGAGAGAAAACAAGATATTGATGTAATTTTTTTAAATAGTTAAAAATTGAAGAATGTAAAAATAAGTGCTAAATAATGATAAAATTATGTATGACAAGATAGAGAGTGTAATAAAAGAAAGAAAGAAAGAAAGAAAGAGATTTGGTGAGTGGAAAAGAGAGATTTCATATAATGTGGGCAAAAGAGGGATTTGGTGAGAATAGCAATGAGTGGGGGGTAAGTATAGCAACTCCCCTAGCAGTTTCGTCTAACATGGGGGCATAAATGAGGCTTGGTTCACAATGTCTTTGTTGTTTTTCGTTTATTACTATATTTTTTTTTGCTGAATCTACGGGGTTTAACACCCAAAACACCTAAAAACCACTAGCAAAAACTAAGTTTAAACTATTCTTAGCTAGGGCATCCGCCTTCTTATTTGCTTCTTTAAGGATATGTTTCCATCTAATAGATCATGAATGCCCTTGCAAATTAATACGAACGATACCAATTGGGTTTGACCCTCTTCCTCTTGTCAAACACATTGGGCTAGGCCCAATTTATTTTGTTGTCATATTTTAGACAAATATTATTTGTACCATCCTTGTTTACTAATGCACCTCATTTTTTGTACATTTTGCATTTTTTGGGGGCAAAAAGACAACTTTGGTCCCCCTATTTGTCTAATTTGTAATTTTGGTTTCTCATTTTAAAATAGAGAATTTAGTCCCTCCATTTTAAAAAGTTTTCAGTTTTAGTTCAATTCCCAAATTTGCCTACACCTATTTCTTTTATCTCTTATATTTTAGTTAATTAAATTATTTTTTGATGGTTTCATCAATAAAGATGTTAAGACTAAGGTTCAATTTGACCAAAATAAAAGGAATAAAAAATTTGTAAAATTAAAGATTGAACCAAAATCAGTGATGGATACAGAAATTTTAAGTTGTGGGAGCGATACACATATAAAATTGTAATATTAATAATATACTATCATGTAATTTTTATCTTTCTTATGTATCTTTTTTATTTATTGGAACATTAGTTTGAATCTATAGTTTTTATGAAGGTAAATCTAATGGAAGAAATTTTACTTATTGAATCAATACAAAAATTAAAAATCGTGTTTCAAAATCGGAAAAGATCAATGTTTTAAAAAGACAACATTAACTCAAATTTAACAACTAAAACATTAAAATGAAACTTTTAAAATTTAAGTGATCAAAATAGAAGCCAAAAGGTAAATAAGGGATCAAAGCTATATTTTAGTCTTAACTTATTAAACAGTACCACAACTAACATACAAGACCAAAATGACCCTAAGTTAAAAAAAACAAAATGAACCCTCTTTTAATAAAAATTTATGCTATCTGTGATGAACATAAAAATAATGAATTTCACTCCACAAATACAATATCTTATAATAGAAAAAATTAAAGAATACTTTATAAAAAAATAAGAACAGTTATTCAAAAGTGTGAGTAAAAATATTAATATATAGTATATTAGATATAATAAGATAACTAAATATAATATATATGATATTGAGAAAGAAGTCAATTTTAGTGGGATAATTGCCCCACTATTCTAAGTGTAGATATGTCCCTAACCAAAATTATTGATTTTAAAAATTGAGAACTAAATGTCTCTATATTGAGGGATTAAAATTGTAGATTGAATAAAATAGGGGATATCAAAGTTATATTTTAGTCTTTTTATGTTTAAAAATAGTTTTTTTTTTTTATATAAAATAAATGTCTCTTCTAAACCGCTAGGCATAGTCAACTTGTTTTCTCTTTTTTAGATTTTTCTATTTCTATCATAATTGGACCAGTTGTTTTTTCCTATCTATTTCCTTGATATTTTGGGTCATATTCATATGTTTATTTGCAAATATAATATGGGGGCAATTGTTATTTTCACCTCTCAGTATTACTAGTATATACTTTCTTTTTATATTTTACTTTTTTAAATATTCCTTTTTAACTATTTTTTGAAATGAGTTAAATTTTCAACACAATCTGAAAATAAAATTTTAACACATTCCAGGAAGTACTTTCTAAAACCAATTTTCAAGATAGAAAAACGGGTAGCAATTATTTTTATCGGAAAAACCTTTTCATTATTTGAGTTAAGATAGTCCATGACAGTGACATCATAATCAGAGATAATTCATGTGCTTGGCTATGCTTCTTGTCATCTTGAAAATTTCAGTTCTCAACCTGAGGAGTTACTTGACCAACAGAGGTGATAGAATTTTGGTGATCACTTCACTTAGAAGATTTGTCATCATTATTAGGGGTAGTCATAGATCCAGATCAATTTGATAATTTGGTTAATCCAAACCAAAAAAAAAAAAAATAGATTGGTTCAAATCATTGGTTCATATCATATTGAAAAAAATTCAAATTTGATGAATTCAAATCAAATAATGGATTTTGATTTTGAGAATCTAGAACGATCCAATTCACTCAATTACTTACTATGTTTTTTTAAATATATTTTTAACCTGTAGAGTTCGGGTTTTTTAGCCCAAACCAATTTATTTGTACTTTTTTCATTTTATGGCTATCGATCAATGATTATTATATATGATTATGGTGAAAGTGTTAATACTCACATTATTTTGATCAAGTCTCAAAATAATGATTATATATTGATTTATAGCCTCGAAAATGAAGATTCAGAGTGTAAAACCAATAAAAGCATCAACAATGGAGACTAACGTTTAATTTGTGAAATGAGGATGGGATGAATAGTAACCATATGTGGATAGGGTTGGAATTAGGCTTAGGTTCTTTAGGGAGATATAGTCAGGAGGTTGTTCTGAGCCATAGGGCATGTTGAAACTGAAATTGGGATGAAGTTTGAGTTTGGCTCTGGGAAGGGAGAAGTGTGTGTGAATGAGCAATGTTATGGCCTGAATATACTTAAGTACCTTTACAAAAGTTATTCATAAGGCCAAATAATCGGTAAAAATGTGATTATATATGTGTTTTGGCTGAGTTGAACCAATGTGGGTTCTTAATTCTGGCACAGCTTTAAATTGAGCTGTATAGAGTTCTAAAGGAACTCTGAGGCCTTGGTGAGACTGAAGCAGACCATTGAGGGTCAATGTATAGCCTAGTAGAAGCTGGGCTAAGATAAACCTAAAGTTAGAGGACTTTGAATTGGTTATTATAGGAAGGGTATTTCCTTCCATATAAACGGTTGAACACCGTTTCTGATTGTTTGATTCATGCCTACTGTAGGGCGTGATGTGCATACTGCTGGTAGAGATCACCAAGAGGCTAGGGTAGCTGATTCTGAGCTACGACCAGGTAAGCTCAGTGTTTTCAGTGATTGTTTCCCTGCTTGTGTTTCACTGCACCCTACATGGGTGATTGCTTGATATGACTTGTATTCTGATGTGTTATGATGTTGTGGTACTGAATTGTACTGATTATTGATGAAGGTTTGATGATGGCTGGCAACTGCATGCTAGCTAAACCCTGAGATGGGGTGTATTGATTTTGATTACACTGAGTTAGTGTATATTATGTTACTTATGATGATTAGATTGAATACACTAGTATAGTGTATGGTTGCATGAACTTTGTTTTGAGCTGATTGTGATGTGATTGCTTGAAATCTACTGGCCAGTAGGATTAGGTACTATGGACCCCTTGGGAATGTGCCCTTAAGTGGATGATCTCCTCTGGGATAATCCATAGGCGTCCATGTAAACCCTGAGTAGATGTGCCTTTAAGTAGATGATCCTATTCAGGTATTGGGCGGCAAGTCCTGGGTAGATGTGCCTTTCAGTAGATGATCCTACCTGGGCATGTGTTGAGCGAGTCCTGAATAGATGTGCCCTTCAGTGGATGATCCTATTCAGGCAATGTGTGTTGATTATATATGCTTGTATTGTGATGTTATTTGCATGTGATAAATTTTGGTCAGTCGAGAAGGCTGTTGATCTGATGAGAATTCTGTTTAATTATGTGATCTATATATATATATATGTATATATGTTGTGATATTGGGAAGTGAACCAGGGGGAGGGAAACCTCTGAAAACCCTGAGTTTACAGAGATAATTATCTCACCCCGGTTTGGGGATTATGTTGCAGGAACAGAGGTTGCAGTTACTGAGAGATCCCAAGGCAAGAGGCCTGAGCTGGGATAGAGTGAAGAAAACCCTAGGCTTAGATGATCGAGCTTGTTAGCTCAGATTTTGTTATTTTATCTGTATTTTGAATCCTAGGGAACATTTGCATAGTTTTGAGAATTATGTACCATGTATATTACAGAGATTCACCATATATGTATAAAAGTGTATATTATACTTGATTCAAGCTTCCTTAAATGTTTATTTCCATGCTTGCTGCGTTGTTGTGATATTGTATAATGATAATACGCCGGATGCACACAGGGTGTTACATTTTATGGTATCAGAGCAGTGTTTAGGGAAGCAATATATGGTGAATTGTGTGTTTTCTCTGTGTGGTTGGGTGTACACCATGATTATTGCATGTGTGATGTTAAGTGTGAGCCTGATCAACTCATTCTGCGATGTTATATGTGCAGTATCATGGTGAGAACCCAAAATACTAGCAAGAGAGCGGGTGCAGAGGAACAACCCGACCCTATTGTAGCTGCTTTGGCAGCTGTGCAGCAGGAGCTTGCTGCTAGTAGACAGGCTAATGAAGCCTTGTTAAAGACAAATAAGGAGCTCATGGCTGAGTTGAGAGCTCAACGTAGGGAAGATAGAGTATCCCCTACACAGCAGACACCTGAGGGTGGGGGCAGTCGCCATCAGGGCAGAGGTGGTCATCATTTAGATGAGCCACAGAACCGGAGAGGGGACAGGTCGTCCCAGGCTGATACAGAGGAGGATACAACGACTAGAGGAAGGAAGTTGATTGCCTTCAGGAAGCATGATCCTCCCTCCTTCCATGGGGAGTATGACCCCATAGCTGCTGCCAAATGGTTACAGGCGTTGGAGAAAATTTTTACTGTGATGGAATGCTCAGACCATCAGAAGCTTCTCTACGCTAGGAGGATAACATTAGAAGTGATTTTTTGAAAGAGAAAAGTGGGATTTTTAGCTTGTCGCCCAAAGGATAGGAAAACTTATTTTACTTTGTTGAAACGTTTGTAAGTTAAAAAAAGCTCAACACTGGAAAAACATAGACATTTGCAACTTGATCTAATTGAGCAAGTATGATGTGGCCAGTTTAGATATGCCTATGTTGATGACATCTTTTTCTGTTTTGTAATCAAAGTTTACACGCTTTAGAGTTTCCCTGTGGTCTAGTTTCACCAACTTTAATGCATATTGCTGCAATTACTAGTCTCAAACCATTAGGGAAAACTTATGCTCTTGGTTTATTTGAGGATCAAATCGAAAGAAGTGAAGTCAATATTGATTGGACTGCTAAGTCTTACGGTGGATTTATCAAAAAGAATGCTAAAGAGACCGGGGAAGTGTCTGATGAAGAACACATTGCTTTTCTAATGTATTGGGTTTCTTCCCATTTACTCCGTACTCGATCCCTTTAGATCCCAATGTACTCCTATAACTTAACACAAGCCCTCATTTTAGAGAGGAAATCTATCTTAGTAAATTTCTTTAGGCTTCAATCTTTAAAGTAATGGATGAGGCTGTCGAAATCATGGATGCTCCTGGGAAGATGAAGCATATAGTTGCCCCTCTGTGGCTTGTTCAACTTTGGTTACATGCAATTTTAGCCAATCATATAACTCTCGAAAGAGATATCCCAGATGACATTGAACTTAAAATTGAAGGAGCGAGATTGACTTTTCTGATACCTAGCAAATAAATTTGCACTTATGAATCTTATAGCAAGTACATTAAAGTTTTTCTTCAATTTGAGCATTTCATTAGTGACCTAGTTCATTTTTTGATTTTTTGATTGATTGGACAATCATGGCTAAAACAAAGATTTCCATGTGAGACTCCTAGCCAACAATAAGAACTAATCAAAATTTAGAGTATTTTTCTCACTTGGGACATAATTTTTGTTGCGATTACTCCAAAGGATATTCGATTTTATCGTGATCAATCTCAAATTTTTGCAAGGAAGTTTGGACTTTGTCAACTGGCCCCAGTACCAATGTATCGAAAGAAGATATTCCCTTATCAAATTCAGGATAATGAAAGTCTGATTCTCGAAGTCATTGAAAAAGGAACTCCCATAGTGAAGATTCAATGTCAACCATTCTCTTTCGAGAATTGTTTCTAAGCACAAAAGATTTCCACCTATGGTAGAATAAATATCTATTTTTTGTGAATCCTAACTATGAATGGTGAATGTGTTTCATTTATTTTGAGTGATTCCCATTAAGGTTCCTCATCAGGGGGAAAGAGAGAAATGGGAAGATGATGACAGGACATTAACCTCCAAAAAGACTTTTGAAAAAGGAAAACGCCTATATCTGGTAGTACTGGAAACAAGGTATTTTGAAGTTATAATTTTCCTTGTTTTTTATGTACTTTCCTACTAATTAATGTACACTTTTGATAGGGTTCTAAGAAAAATACTAGTGACAAGAGTAATGATAAGATCAAACTTCCATCAAAACCTCCCAAGAATAAAGATCACATAGAGGTTAGTTTACATGAATATTTACTAAAAATTTTCTTTTATTATTCATCTTTTCGATATTTATTTTTTCATCCATTCTTTTAACTAGACTTCTGGTCCAAAGATAACCAAGGAGAAATATGACTTTCATGATGATATGCAAATCAACTCCTCTTTTAAATCAACTCCTTCAATGAAGACAAAGAAAAAGGTATCTTACCTTAAAGTTTATTTATTTAATTAATTAATATTTTTGCAGAAATTTATATGTATTGTAATAAAAATACATGTTTATTTCTTCAAAAAATCAAACATACTATTTTTCAGGAAACTTTAGGAAAGATTTACCCTACTCGTTCTAAATCTAGAGAACTAATTGAGATTCACCTTTCAAATGGTATCTTGAGAGATAAGTCTTGGCTATCTTGCTTGCAGGATGTAAATGTTGTATATCTTTCTTCTTCACAAGGCCTTTCCAATCCAGTAGATGATAAGGTATTTTTACTTGAATATTTATAGATCTTTATTCCAACAAATTTCGATATTCATTCTAACTCGTCTTACAATAGGATAAAGAAACTCATGGCACTTCTATTATTAGCTCTAATGCTAAAAGTGTCAACAAAGACAAGAATGGTAAGCATCATAGTTACCTTATTCACTTTTTCTCCTTAGAGTCTTTCTATACTTCTAAGTTTTTATTATGAGTTTCAGATTTAGAACTGATAAGTTGATAAGATATAGTAATTTTAGGATAAAATAATTAAGAAAATAAAGATAAAATATCAAATAAAGACTTTAAATAGATAGAAATTATCTTATCATTAATTATTGTTAGTAGTTATTATTATTTTGTTATTTAGGAGCAATAAAAGGAAGAAAAGAAGCAAAATAAGAAGCAACTGAAATCCTCGGATCACGCGGATCGCGCCACAAGTACTGCATGTTCACGCTATCCGCGTGAAACTGACGCTAATAGCGCGGACGCTACGGGAAATTCAAAAATAAGCTTAAAGATAAGATAAGAAGATAAGCTCTTGGGGTTTTGCTAACCTATCTATAAATAGGGAAGCCACAGAACCTTTGAGGCACGACTTTTCATATGCAGAGACACTCAGAAACACAAATATACACACACGGAGGCTGAAGAACGCATTAAGGATTGAGAAGAAAGCCAAGATTGAGGGGTTTGATTATTCTTCTATTTTGTATTCTGTCTCATCTATTTTCTCATATTTATATTGAGCTAGACATAATTATGTCTAGCTAATTCCTCC
>PYAF01001700.1:974142-988930 GCA_007407185.1 Glycine tomentella | reverse complement strand
ATTCTGTCTCATCTATTTTCTCATATTTATATTGAGCTAGACATAATTATGTCTAGCTAATTCCTCCTTGATTGTGGTAAAGGCCAAAAGCCAATGTGAACTCTTGTGTGGATTGGATTGATGTTAATGAATATTATTATGATTGCTTCTCTTTATCTTGTTCTTCAATTTTAAATTCCATTGATAGAATTGATCACTCTATTAGAGGTATTAAGAGCTTTAATTCACAATAGGGATATTGGGGTTTTAGTTTCTGAAAGCGATAAAGAGACAGTTTGACATTACCTAGGGATAGGGATGAAGGATTGCAAAGTTTTCATATGCCAGCTTAAAGCTTAATCTAAAAGGGGGTTACTAAGGGATTAGGACACTTAATTAGGATTAAAAGGTGAAAAAGACCGAGGAATATGGGTTTAACCAATTAATGAAGGTATATCTTTGAGTAATATAATAATTGAAATTAATTATCAATTCAATTAATCAAGTAGGGATCAAAGGTGCTTGTGCTTTTACCGCAATTATTCTTCATTCTGCATAACTTTCAATTTAATTCTGTTTTCAATTATATTCCAAATTACAACACAATTCATAAATCAATTTTCTTTTATTTTTATCTCTTCCAATTTTAAGATAACAATTGCAATTACATTAGTGCCTCAATTCTTGTGGAGACGATACTCTACTTATCTAATTATTACTTGAACGATCGGTACACTTGCCGTGAGTTACGCATCACACTTTGTGAACGCAACAAGAACTCCTCATCTCGACACCAGTAGCAAGAAAAGTAGCTGAAAAGAATGATGAGGAGGACAAGGATGAAGTTCAAAGTCGAAGTGAATCAACACCGTCGATGCAACCATCTCATCAGGAAACTTTTGTTGAAGAAAATTTCATAGAGATCGAGTCTAACACCAATAATTCTTCTAGTCCACTTATTGAAAAAGAAAAACAATTTGAAGCTGCTTACCATGAAGAGGAATTACCAATGGTGGATGGTCTTGCAATATTCATCCTTGAACCTCCCTTTAATGGTATTCCTCAATCCTCTGATAATTTCAACCATTCCATCCCTGAATCACATAAAGGTATAAAATATCCTTCATCCTTCAAAATCTTCATAATGATTTCAATTTTGTTTATAAAGTAATCTTTATCTTCATTAGGTATCAAAGTACCCCATGGCCAATTAATAAAATTTATCATTGGGGATACTTCACTTGCTTTACAACAATCTACAATACCCCCAAGTTCAACTCTTGATCCTTCTCAAGATAATGTCCTTTTGCCTTTATTGACGTTTGGTCCTTAGATTTGATGCCATCAAAGGCTTCCTAAGTGAGTCACAACAGACCTTTTATGCACCTTAATGATGCTATGAATCATTTTTGGAAACTTGTTGTTGATAAGAATTTCAAAGACTCTTTAGCTGATTGTGCCTATTGTCACAACCTGTATGGCCACAATGGGGACGGATGAAAAAGAAAATAAAGAGTCTTCCTAAAAAAGGAAAACTTAGGGGGAGTCACCGCCAACATTTATTTAAGGAAAACGTCGAACAAACAAAAAGATAAGACATGGTCTACGATTTTAGAGAAAAAGAGTTCGGGAGTCATTTACGCACAGGGAAGGTGTAACACCCCATATGCATCCGGTGTATTAACATATTATTTAATCAGAAAAGTGCATAATTACTTTAATTAAAAACCCCGCGAAAGCATTTTTGAAACCATATTTCTTGATACATTATGTATAGTATGTAAAATCACATCATAACACAAGCCCCTGCTGATCCAGAATAACATAAACATAGGCAGATAACCACAAGTATCACAATCAACTGAAACAGGAGGAATCACAATTACATAACTTAAACAGGTTATGTACATATGTATGATCTGACACTCGTAGTGTCTATACAAAAGAATAAGCATCCGAATGCTTTGATCTCAAAGATCCTTCCTCACACGAGAGTATACAAGATATATATATATATATATATATATATGTATATATATATACAACACAAAACATAGCATGTGTGCACACACACACATCTTCCCTCTACAGGGGTACAAAGCATCATCAGCAAAACTGAGCTACCAAGCTCTCCTCAAGCTGACACACAGCCGTGTAGACACTATCTCAACTGGGACCTCCGACCCTGAGACTGGTCATCTCTGCCAAAAGAGTCACCTGAAACAACATAATCCCCACACGGGATGAGATATACATCTCAGTAAGCTCAGGGCCCTTGGAGGCATCTCCTCCACCCTGACTCACTTTCCATGACACACGTCATCAAGGCATCACAAACAATCTGGCCTCCCGGCCCTCATAACAATACATAGCCAAGTCATCTAGCTCTAATGTGTACTGCGGAACTACGCTGCCACGATGCATCATCATCAACATCAAACCTCAGTGTGAGACCGGAACTCACATCCGTGTCATCCCATCGGGAGCTACCCCTTACGCATGAACGCACATATATGGCACCTCTGAGAATAGGCTTCAACCGCGACGGGACCACCTATCTCTTGGTCTTAAGGGATCGTCATCACCCAAGAGCAAACCAAGCTAGGAGGTGCGCTCTTCTCCTAGGGAGGTCCATATCTATCTAACTGGCCAGAAGATCTAATCAACAGGTATCCATACATACATGGCATAGAATCATGCATACATATCATTATGAGCAAGTAACAACCATTTAATGCATGCATCATGAATGCAACCATCACTCCCTCGGAGTATGGTGGAACACAGCAGTGGGAAACATCCCCAAGGAACCAAGAACTTACCTGGCAAAGTCGTGCTCTGCAGTTCGGTCCCTAAACGATGGTCTACGCCACTGACACCCTCGGTGTCACGCCCTATACATGGCATATAAGCTCATTCAGTCATCAATTTAACCACACAAGGCACATAACAACGGTTCTCAACCGTTACAATGAAAGGAAGCGTCATTCCTTTCCATATACACCCTTAAGTCCTCTATCTTAAGGTGATCAATGTTAATCCAATCACTGGACAATACCTGGACCCTCAGAGGTCCATCTCGGCCTAGCCACGACACTAGAGTCTCCACAAGACTCAGTACAAGCCAAAACAAAGAGCTCCAACTCTATACAGGCCAAACTCAAGAATTCACATATGGCTTGAACGATTCCTCTCACACAAGACACCGTTTCTAAAGCCTCCCAAACACATCAAAGAAATTATCATAGCTATGTCATAGCATTATCAAGTGACTCAATATACTAGCCACACATGCATATCACAGAGCCAAAAACCAAGGTTCATGAAACTAACATTTGAGAGCTAATCCTTCATCACAACAACGATCTAAACATACTTTTCTAAAGGACCCAAGGCTAATTTTAGCTCTAGCACAAGTGGGTCACTATTCATCCCAAACCCCAACTCACAAAATTAAACGGTGAAACTCGAGTCTCTTACCTCAAAGACGACAAGGAAGACCCGTGGACCACTTCCCCTAGCTTGGGTGTCCGTGAATCGCCTCCGTTCCTCGTCGAACTCGAGTTTTTCGAAGCTTCCTAGAGAAAGGGGTTTCTCCGTTGAGTGGGTTTTAGGGAAAAAGGATGAAGGATTCAAGCTCACAATGTGGTTTCCAACAAGTTTGGTGTTTAAAGGAAGGTGTTTTGGTCAAAGGATGAAGAGGTATGAAGCTTGGAAGCTTCAGCAATGGAGGTAAGCTTAGGGAGGAAGAAGAAGAAGAGAATTTCCGTCCAAAACGCGTGAATGAGCATTTATACCTGCCCCGTCAGAGGTCCCGCGCTGATCGCGCCACCTTTGGCGCTAACCGCGCCAAGCTCCCTGCACCTGTGGCGCTAACCGCACTGGAAACCAGAGGAAACAGCTTTTCTAGGGCACTTCCGGCGCCACCCGCGCCACCTATGGCCCTACCCGTGCCAGAATCCAGAGAAAACAAGTTTTCTAGGCCACTTGTGGCGCCAACCGCGCCACCTCTGACGCTGACAGTGCCACAAACCTCTGGAAGTGGACCTCTAGACCTCATGGGCGCTAATCGCGCCACCATGGCACTACCAGCGCCACCATGGTGCTACCGGCGCCATCCATATGAAGGCCTGGTGCTGATCGCGCCACACTGGCGCTGATCGCGCCAGACACCTGGGTCATCACAGAAGGTGTTAGCACCCCATGCGTCCGTCATGAAGATGACAACCTATAATCAAGTATGCTAAAAATAAAGCGACTTTTTAATTATGTCTTTCCTTAAGAAAATGACTTATGCTTGTTTTAATTTTGTTTATTTAGAAAAAGAAAATCAAATTTTTAGTTTTTTTAGAAAAGAGAAGATTTTATATTTTTTTAGTTTTTTAGGTCGACAAGGGTTTGTCCTCGCTCCTACGTATCCCCAAGTGCAATGAAGAAATCAGATTTACGTAGTTCTTTGTAGAAAACAACTTGATTGGGTTGATTTTATTTTTCGAAAGATTTGTTTCAATTACCTGAAAAAGAGTTGTTAAGGCATTGAACATTGAAACAATATTGAATTTTAAGAAAAAAGCGGAGAGAAACGCTTATGGCATTGAACCTTGAAGCGATCTCAAGTAATGTGTAATTTCAAGAAAAAAAAAAAGGAATTGAGTGATCCTTCATTTGAGTATTTTTAGCTTTTTAGAAAAGATTTTGAATTTACGGTAAACTCTATGAAATCAAGTAAGTCGGAGACCCAACATGATATTCTCAAAATCTATCCATGTGTTATTGAAACACTACCAAGCGAGTCGGAGACCCAACATGGAGTGCACGAAACATAAGCGCGTACTAATGCAAAAATAATTAATAATTGACATAACATTATGTAATCAAATAAATCAAATGAAAATAGAAAAAGGGATAGAATAGAAGTGGGGGTACACTTCATAATTAGCGATGCATAAAGTAAGGATAGGGTTGCAATCAGCAGCGTTTATTTAATTTCAAAGTGGGTTAGGCCCAACAGATAAGGGGTGAATTTATGAATATGGGGTGTAATCAATATTATGTGCACGGTTTCAAAGTGGGCTAGGCCCAACCTAAAGGGATGTGCTGTTATGAAAATGTGGATGCAAACAGTAATATCTGTTGTTTTAAAGTGGGCTAGGCCCAATTGTAGAGGGGTGTGCAGTTATGAAAAGAAAAGTGTAAAAAGCATTACGAAATTTGTTCCTGAATGGGCCAGACCCAATTGGGTGAACTTATTAAACTTGGGGGTGCAAAAAGTAAATTGCCTCTTTTTTTTTAGGGTTGGAACTGGGCCAGGCCGACCCGACCCAACCCATATTTCGCTGTTGGGCACAGCAGCCATGGCAGCAACAGTGTGAGAAAGAGGGTTTGAGCCTCCATAAAGGAGGCTTGACCTCCTATCACCACTGACAAGTGAGCCCGGCGGCATGAGGCCACCACGGAGGCGGCATGTGGTGGTGACCATGGTGGTGCAGGGTGTTTACATAGAAAAAACAAAATCCATAGGGAAGAAGGTGAAGAAAAATGCGAAAACGGAAAAAAAAAAAAAAGAGGAAAAACTACAACAAATCAATAGCAAATAAAGAGGAAGAAGAATCTACACAAAAAACATGAACAGAACAAGCATCAAATGAATTAAAGACATAGAAAAAGAGAAAAGAATAAGCAGAGGAAAGAGGGGAAAGAGGAAACGTAGGGAGAGAATGAGGGGGAAGGAAGAGGATCACCTCAGAGACTCCACAACGGCGCCAAGTGTTGGTATCGGAGTGGTCAATTTGTGCGCTCCGGGATCCGTGCCTCTTCTTCAGCCAATTATTCCCTATTTTATTGCCTCATATTGCTTTTATTTGTTACTTTTTTAACCTAATGGGTCTTGCGGCCCTTTTTCTCTTTCTTTTTGCTCATTATTACGTTTTTTTTTTAATCTTTTTGTTATCTTCTTCTCTTTTTTCTTATCTATTTGTTTATCATTCTTTATTTTTTTAAAAAACTGTTATATCTTTTATTTGTTATCTTTTTTTTCTGTTTCTTTCATTTTTTTTTCTTTTTTTCTTCCTTTTTTATTTTCTCTTTTTTTCATTTTCTTTATTTTCTCTTTTTTTTTATCATCATATTTTTACCCGGACAGAATTAGAGTATGAAAGCTACCCCTCTTTATGAGAATGAAGAAACAAGATATGTGTATCAACATAAGAAAGAACTTTTTGAGTTCAACGTGACAAGGCATGGAAATGAATCTCGTGAAACAAAATGCAGAGGACATTGAGTCCTACGAACTGTAAAAGTTGAGGACACTGAGTCCTATGAAATGTAAAAGCTGAGGACGCTGAGTCTTATGAAATGTAAAAAACTGAGGACGTTGAGTCCTATGGAATGTAAAAAACTGAGGACGTTGAGTCCTACGAAATGTAAAAAAGCTGAGGACGTTGAGTCCTACGAAATGTAAAATATAATAACCAAGATTTCTATAAAAAAAAATCTGGCGCTGTTAGCGTGAGAATGCAGCAGAAGACCATTTTCCTCTGGAATTTGGCACGATCAGCATTGAGAGTGGCGCCATTAGCGCCAGAAGTGCTCCAGGAAGCCATTTTCCACTGGAATTTGGCGCCAATAGCGTGAAATTGGTGCGATTTGTAACATCCTCAAAAAAATTATATTTTAAGTTTATATTAAACTATGGAATTATGATAATATTTGGATACAAAAATATAAAATTTATTTGAACATAAATACTCTAAAAATTCACAACAGCCATGCAAATATGCTTGGCTAAGTGAATATTTGGTCAACTAAAGTCAAGGTAAAATCAATGAGTAAATAAAATGAGACAAGCTGAGTCCAAGTTTCTTGAATAATCTTTTAGGGATATCCATGTGGCATTAGGGGGAACAAATAAACAAAATCAAGCTTTAAGCATCCTTCCACGTGCACATGCCATTAATGAAGGAATCTTGCTTTATTTAGTTTCAGTCATATAGATATAGGCAAAAGAAATTCATTTGTTTAGCAACTTCCACGTTCCCTCAACCCATAAATGAAGGAATATTTGTCATGATTAACTTAGGATAAATATCTTCAAGGTTAGTTACTTTGTAACCAAACTAAATCCTAACCCAGTTATAACTCTATTAGCTCATTTAAAACTCAACTAAATAAACTAGTATAAATACCCTTGCATTCAGAAAATCTCTACACGAAAACTTTCAGCCCCACTCTTCATATTAAAACCTTTATTTCTACCACCTTTATATACTTCCATTTCTTCTTTCCTTCACGTAAAAACTTTCTACCTTAAAGTTATTCCAGAAATTCTCTATTCAGTCCATCAGACTTATTGAAGGTAGGCTAGGCTTCAATCCCTAGTTAGGAATTCATTTGAACTAATTTACATGCTTAAATATATAGAATTATGGCTCTTATTTAAGCTGAAATTTCATTTAATAATGTGAAAATGTTAATTTAAACCATAGGATAGGTCATGATTTATAGGCTAAAGTATTAATAATGTTTGGAAGTTTATTTGATGATTTTTGGAGGTGATTCTGATGATATTCGAACTGTTTTTATTATTTTAAACTACATCTCGGCCACAACACCCTGGACCTCGGCCACAGCACCCTGGACCTCAGCCATAGCATCCTGGACCCCGGCCACAGCACTCTGGACCTCGGCCACAGCACCTTGGACGTCAGCCACTGCATCCTAGACCCTGGCCACAGCATCCTGGACCCCGGCCACAGCACCTTGGACCCCGGCCACAGTACCTTGGACCCCGGCCATAGCACCCTGGACCTCGGCCCAGATCCCGGCCACAGCACCCTGACCATCCTGAAAAAAACAATTAACTAACTTAAAATTTAAATTAAAAGATATATGATGGTTTATTAGTTAGACTAGTAATATGATTTTTCTGTAGCTTGAAGATAATCAAATATTATGCCTAAGTTGGCATAATTTTATAAGGTATGGTAGCTAACCCTACTTTGGTACATATGATGTTATGATGGAATTTGAGGTGATGATATGTTCCGGTCTCCAAATCCAGTATGAGATTTGTGAAGCGGAAATTGATACTACATACAGTATGATATGTAATGACCAAGTGCAGTTACATGGAATAAATCACGCATGTTTGCGTAAGACGATTGCAATGTCTACATCCAGTACGAGATGTAGCTACATACAGTATGATATGTAGAGGCCATGTGCACCCTGGGAAAATTCATTTCATGCATTCATAAAGTTGCATAATTTCTTATATGGACTTATTTGGTTATATTGATGATTTACTAATGTACTAACTTGTTTGGTGGTTTAGTTTTGCCTACTAAGAAATTTTATTTCTCACTAGATTTGTTCCATGTTTTATTTTAGATGACATCAATCATCCTGTTCCTTGACGCACTGGACATAGCATGGTATATAGATGAAGTCAGAAATTGCTATGTTATAACTATGCAGCCCGTCCTGCGTGCCACATTTACTTTGGAACCCACTTTCCTGTCTCTGTCTTTAGTGAGGAGTTTAACCCACACGACCCCTTCTTACAATTTGCTCTTGTGTATCCTAACCCGACCACAAATCCTATAATCGTGATCAGTGAAGAGGATAGCACTGGAGGAAATGTTTAAAAGAAAGAAAAAAATGAGTTGTGGATTTTGTAAATAAATAATAGTATTTGAAGTACTCTGATGTTGACGATGTACAGAGAAGGAAGATGTAACAAAATATGATATATATATATATATATATGTATGTATATAAAGATATGAACTAGGTTGATGTATGAAAAATCTTGTACTTGTTTAATAATGCCTTTTGTAGCAAGGATTGTGACTACTTATAATATATTAGTTTAACAACTTCTATAATTCATACGTTTTAGAATTTATACTAGCACTCGTTCAGTAAAAATAAAATAGTAATAGAAATTATCTAACGATTCTTAAAAACTTAACCCTAATAAAAATACAATATTTAGAATAATTGTAGGTTATTACACGATCAGCGCCGGAACGCTGACAGGGCCACTATAAAAGGCCATTTTCGCGATTTTCTAGCCAAAACCTCCATCTTCTTCCTCTTTCTGCATTTTTTGCCATTGACAAAGGGGAAAAGCTCCATAATCCTTCAACCATTGACCAAAACACTTCACGCCCAACATGGAACTTGTAGGGAATCATCCTATGAGCTAGAATCCTTCATCACTTTTCCCTAAAAATCATCAAACGAAGAGATTGTTTTCTCTAGGGAACTTCTTAAAACTTCAATTTTGAGGGGAAATGAGGCAATTTGCGGACACCCAAGCTTGGAGAAGTTGTCCACTAGCCTTTCTTGTCGATTTAGAGGTAAAAAACACAAATTCCACCGATTATTTGAGAATTTGTTCTTAAGGTGAATATTGACCCATTTGAGTTAGAGCTGTAATTAGGCTTGAGTCCTTTAGAAAAGTATGCTTAGGAGGTTATTGTGATGAAGGTTTAGCTTTGAAATATTGATTTTATGGACTTTGGAATTTGGCTCTGAGAAATGTATGTGTAGGAAGAATGTTGGTTAAATTGGTGATTGTGTGACATGCATAAGCCTTGATGCTTGTACAATATATGCTCAGAAGGCTATATAAACAGTGAAATTGTGTTGAAGTAATCGTTTTAGCCATATTGTTAATCCTTGAGTTTTGGCTTGTATAGTGTTGAATTCTCTGAATTGGTTGATGCAGAGTCTTTGGGAGACTCTGGTGACTTGGTTAGGCCGAGATAGATCCTGCTGAGGGTCTGTGAGTTGACTATTAGGTGGTTAGTTCTGATAACCTTTAGAGGACTAAGAGGTTTAAATGAAAAGGAATAATGTTTCTTTTCATTCTAACGGTTGAGAACCGTTATTGATTGTTTGTATGCCTTCTTGTAGGGCATGATATGGGAACTATTGGTGGTTGTAACCACGAAGCCGGAAGAGCCGGTGTAGCGTTGAGAGCAGGTAAGCTCTTTGTTCTTGGGAGTGTTTCCCATTGACTGTGTTCCACCAAACTCCGAAGGAGTGATGGGTATTATATGTCATGATGCATGTGTATTGAAATTGTGTGTTACTGCTTTATTTGAGAACATGTATATGATATACACTGTGATGATATGTTGTATGATTCATGAGATTTCTTTGGCCAATAGAATAGATTACTATGGATTCCCGTTGGAAATGTGCCCTTAAGTGGATGATCTTCGCTCGGAAGTGCCATAGATGTCCAAGTAAGTCCTGAGAGAATGTGCCCTTAAGTGATGATCTTTCTCAGGCATTGGCATGAAGTCCTGAGGGAATGTTCCCTTTAGTGGATGATCTTCCTCAGGCAATGTGCACAAAGTCCTGAGAGAATGTGCCCCCTAAAGTGAATGATCTTTCTTAGGCAATGATGCGGAAAGTCTTGAGAGAATGTGTCCTTCAGTGGATGATCTTTCTCAGGCAATGTTATATGTGGATATATATATATATATATATATATATTGTTACACCTGTGTTGTGATATACATGTGATATGCTTTATGAGAGCCGTGATGGCTGGTTATGTGTGTGATGCCAATTTTAATACTATGTGCCATGGAAGTGAACCAGGGGGAGGAAAGACCTCTAAGAAACCTTAGTTTACTGAGATTTGTATCTCACCCCGTGTGTGGGGATTATGTTTTACAGGTGATGCTCAGCGAGCGGATGGTGGATCCTAGGGCAAGAGGCCCGAGCTCTGATATGGTTCTATGGGAACCTTAGGCATATATTTTGAGAGCATGTTGGCTCATTTCTTTTGGTTATGCCTGTATTTGTACCCTGAGGGGATGATGCACAGTTAGTGTGCTTTTTGTATATGTTTTACATCTGAGAGATACTGATGTATTGTGAGAGGATAGAGTATTTGATACCTTATTTTTGTACCGCCATTATTTTGATACATTTATATGGCTTATTTGGTCCTCTGGTTGTAAGAAACGTGTATTTACCATACATAATGTAAAGATGTTATTGTGATGACGTTTGATGACGTCATTTTGTTTATCGCTTCCGAATTGATTAGTTTTAATTAATTGTTGCGCTTAATGACTATAAATGAATGTTAATGAACTGGATGCATACGGGGCGTTACATTTTTATGGTATCAGAGCAGTTTCGTAGGGAAGCATTATGTATGGTGATTGTGGGTTATTCACAATTGTTTTAGGTGTTCATTCTAACTATTGCATGTGTGGTCACTAAGTGTAGGCCTGATCAACTCACCCTTTGTGTGACATGTGCAGTGCCATGGTGAGGACCCGGAACAACAGTGAGGCGACAGGCGTCGATGGACACCCCGACCCAGTGATAGCCACCTTGGCAGCTATGCAGCGTGAGATGGCTACAAGTAGGCAGGCGAATGAGGCCTTGGCGAAGTCCAACGAGGAGTTGATGACATAGTTGAGATCTCTACGGAGAGAGGACAGAGCATCGTCTCCACCTCCTGCTTACGAGGGTGAGGGTAGTCGCCACCAGGATGGAGGTAGTCATCGTTCTGATGGGCCTAGCCACCATAGAGGGGACCGGTTGTCCCAAGCTGATGTTAAGGAGGATACTTTTGCTAGAGGGAAGATGCTCATTGCTAGAGCCTAAAATGACTCTCTGAAAGGATCACTTATTCCAAACTGGATCTTAAAGCCTGATATGAAGCATATGAGTCTTGAAATGCAAATTGATGAATGAAAAGAAACATGTGAGCTTCGCCCTGAAATGCAGTGAATGTGGGCTTTGTACCCAGAAATGTAATGCGACTATTTGTGAGTCATGAAAATGAGATATGTCGAACTTTAACATTCTAGGATGAGATGAGACTTAAATTGTGCAATGCTCATAACATTCTTTCTCTCTCAGTATGTTTTGCTAGTATTTCTTTCTTTCTTTTTGAAAAACATAGATTGGCTATTTCATTCTGAAAGATGTGATGATTCATGCAAAATCATCCTGTCTTTTGTAGATCTGTTCGAAGAATTCCTCAGAGTGTATGTTTTATTTGATCTAATTGCTTGACAATTTTGGAAGATGGCAGTGGAGCCATTTGACATTTAATCAATCAATTGAAATATTGATTCTAGAGTTCATCCTTTTTTTTAAAATTTTGATTGCTCTGCACAACAAGGAAATATAAGGCTTTGGAATTGATCGCATGAACCATTGAAGGATGGCAATGGATATTTACACTTTGGTATATGACCAAGTGAGACTTTTCTGATTTAAGATCATAGAGGGATGCCATGAGTCCATCGATCCCATTGAAGCTTGATGATATGGGCTGATCCCAAAAGGATTTATGCAACAAAGAGTATCCTTTGATTCGAAAGGAACCATAGGAACTCTACGTGAGTGACTGACGTTGAATGAACTCCAATTGCCTTTGGGCATCTTCCACGAGCTCCTTGCTAAATGAGTTTTCTTCTCAAATGTTCAAGTGCAAACCTTGGGGTTTTTGATTGAGCACTTTTAGTTAAATATTTTTCTATTCTTCTTAGCTTATTTGACTTCTCTTGGACTTTTATTTTCTCATTCTAATTCATTTTTTGTTTTAGGAAAGCAAGTGGGCTTAATTGCTAATTGTTGCTCATTTTTGGATTTTTTGCTCACTTGACCTATCTTCCTTATAGGTCCTACAGAGCTATACAGAACTCCGAATGGAGCATATGAGTAGTCCTTAGAAAGATAACAAAAAGATCTACAAGTTTGTCAAAGATAAGCCAAGGCCAATTCTGTCATTTGGAGGGTCATTTTAGGCTTTAAAGTTAGAATCACTGGACTTTAATTTTGGGCTACGAGTTGGATTTTTATTAGTATAAATAACTTAATTAATTAGAATAGATGGGCCTATTCATGGTCCATTCTTTCCTTCTAACTTAGTCACTATATGCTAGTGAAATTAGTGAGTGAATATTATACTACATTTTAGCAAAAACAAAATTTACATTTCCTTTTTAAGTTTTCAGAATTAAAACCTTTTCTCTTATTTTCTCTCAACTGTTCTTCATTGTTCTTCCCTATTCTTCATTTTTATTTTCTATTCTTCCATTTTTGTGCACCAATTTTGTGGGGCTTTCATTGATGATGATCATGGGAGGCTAAACAATCAATCAATCCAAGGATCCAGTCTAAGCAAAGGGGAATTTGAGTTCTGGTTTGGTATTTCAAATTCTGTGTGAATGTTCAATTTCTTCTTCAATCCTCTATTCAATTTTCATGATTATGAATGTCTTTAGGATTGAAAGCGGATTAGGTTATGGATTCATTTTCTAATTTCAAATTTCGAATGTGTGATATTTCAATTAGGTTTGTGATTTCAATTAATTTAGGAGTTAATTCAATTGAACTACTTCTAATGAAATTGAATGACTTTCTTAACAAAATCATTATCTGAGAACTATGATAATTACCATTGCTTGGTTTGGTGAATTGGATTGATGCTCTTTAATTTGTTTTGCATTACCTCTTATCAATTCACATTAGTCTATACGTTTTCTGCAATTTTTACTTATCACATGCAAACTGTTTGACAAAAATCCCTTATTTTTTATTAGCGAATTGAAGTTGGAACCATATTGATAGTGTCTCTGACTCGACCTAGGTTAATCCTATGCTACAGAATTAACGTAGTTTAATTGTTTTGAAGCGATGACATCGCTTATCAGTTTTCTAATTTTTCTTTTATCCTAACAATCAAAAGCGTGTGCATGTTCCATTCCAGAATCCAAATTGAAAAGCGAAATTCGTCCTTCCTTGATTCACATGGGCTTTATTAGGCTTGTAATGTGGCCAGGGGTTAAGAGGGTTATGAAAGAAAGGTCAGAGAGGCTCAAAGATGTTTAAGGGCTACATAGAGTAAGAACCTTGAGCGCTTTGGTTGTACTTTTATTCATTTAAGCTTTTTGAGTTTGGCTTTACTCTATTTGTCTTATGCATTGACAATCATTGCACTTTTGTGCCTTGTGAAATTTGGAGAACTTTTTGCTTTACTCGCCTTTGACAAATTTACTTTCTTTAACATCATTCGGAGCCCGACATTGAGCTTAGTAAACCACATGCATATGTTGTTTGCGTTGCTCTTCCTACCAGTTTGGCAGTGATTCCTACTCTAGGGTTTCTTTTTTTTTTTTTTCCAGAAAACAATTATACTTTGGCTCGGAGTGGGTAGCAAAGGATAAATTAGTGTTTGGGATCAAGAAACATGGCCATGTGTCATTTCAAATCTTGACTGAAGACTTTTACAACTTGGATTTTGGGAGAATACCTCTGACAAACAAACACTCATGATTATTTTCTTTATCTTAAACCTCCTTTTTCATTTTTCCCTTTCTATACCTTAACTTTTGCCTAGGCCGCCCTTTTGGGTTTTCAACCTACCGGGTGTGAACTTCCTATCTGCCCCAGGTTCGCTTGGAGACCGTGCGGGGTATCTGTCTTTGCCCCGGTGTAGGGTTTGGAGGTATCCCCTGTTGTTGTCTATCATGCCTTTGTAGCAAGAAGAAATGAATGAAAAGAAAGAATGAAAGAAGTTGTGCATGTTCTTGAAAGAGAATTTTCAAGGGTGAAAAATATTTAAGAGTGTGTTTGGATAGAGAATTTTAATTAGGGAAAGTAATTTATTAGGGAATTTAAAATTCTTCAATTTAAAATTCACTGTTTGGATACTTTTATATGAGGAATTTAAATTTTTGGAATTTTAAAACAGAATTTTAAACAACTAAAAATGTGGAATTTGAATTTCCCTCTAAAAGGTGAGAAATTGAAATTCTCTTCT
>PYAF01001700.1:956473-974042 GCA_007407185.1 Glycine tomentella | reverse complement strand
ATTACGTGTTTTTTCCGTGAATGAGGTTCAAAATTTTAAAAATGAAGAAATTCAATTTCTTTATCCAAACACAAAATTTTGAAAATACAAAAATTTTAATTGATGCATTTTAATTTCCCTGAATTTTAAATTTCCTGAAATTTTAAAATACTCCATCCAAACATACTCTAAAAGATTTTCAATTGACAGATTAAGCCAAATGACTCTCACTATTCACAAAACTTATAAAAAACAAGATGAGGTCGCATACATGTCTGCATTTATTATTTGATTTGAAACACAGTCAATCAAATGTTTATTCAATTTGACTCATTGCTTACGGCACCACCACCAAACGTGTAGAATGTACAAATTTTGATTGGGCAGACTTGGAGATCAACTTTGGAGCGCAGGTCACATGAGAAAACAACCAGCAACATATATTCATATTCCAGTGAAAGTCGAATAAATATGCAAAGATATAATCGTGAGAAAAATGAGAGATGATGGTATCAAATTCATCCATACTATTAATGTTGAAATTGTTGTTTATAATAATAGGATAAACATGAAAATCCTACTAAGTCCCTGGAAACGTCCAAAAGAAAACCTTCAAATTGCCCCAGGCATCATAGATAGTATCGCTTGATTACATCAGAATTCACAGGCGAAGACAACTCTTCACCATCCATATTTGTGTGTATCAGTGCTCAACCTAAGAAATTCTTCTTCACCATAAAAGGTCATTCCTTTCTCTTCAATTCCTATGTCTCTTGATCCTCTATAGCACTCACAAAAGAACTCCCATGGTTTGTGAGTGGGTTAGCTTGCACATTGGGATTATCTTCCTGAAATTTCAGCCAACTTGCATCAATCAAACTTTGCACCTTATGTTTCAGAGACATATAGTGCGCAGAGGAATGTCCCAGGACTCTACCATGATAAGCACATGCCACATTCAGGTTGTATCCTTGAGGGAATGGAGGTTGAGGAATCTTTGCTGGGTTCATTGCCACCATTGCATTGTTGAGCAGATATGGGAGTAAGTCATCATATGATATTGAGATTTGGGTGAATTCTACAGGCTTCCTCTCTGGAAAATTCCCTCCCTAGTTGGTGTTTTGGTTGGCATTAGGTCTTGGTAGTGCAACAGGTGGATTTTGTGGCCGGTTTAGGGGCGGCCTTTGTGGTTGATTGGGCGTTCTTGGTTGATAGGGTGGTGGGTAGTGTGCGGGACTGATATTGGCTGAGTAGTGATATTGCTGGGAAGGATATTGGTATAGGGGATTATAAGGGGCTTGTGGAAAGGTTGGCGTGGGAACAACAGTTACAGCATGAGCTTCTCCCTCATTCTTCCTCTTACCACTCATCTCGAGTCCTCTATTACTAACGTTCGCAGAAGCAACATGATTAAATTTCCCTTTCCTCTAACCCACTTCAATTCTCTCACCAGCAAACACTAGATCTGTAAAACTTGAAGGTATGTAACCTATCATCTTCTCGTAATAGAACACTGGCAATGTGTCCATTATCATGGTTATCATCTCTCTCCGCCATGGGAGGTATTACTTGAGCTACCAGGTCTCTCTACCTTTGAGCGTATTCTTTGAATGATTCATTATCCCTCTTGCACATGGTTTGTAGTTGCATTCTATCTGGAGCCATGTAAGAATTGTATTGATATTTCCTAATGAAGGCATCCATTAGATCCTTCCAGGAGCGGACCCGAGAGGGTTTCAGGTTAGTATACCAAATAATAGCTGCCCCAGTCAAACTTTCCTGAAAGAAATGTATCAACAGCTTGTGATCTTTCGCATATGCCCCCATCTTCCTACAATACATTTTTAGGTGGTTCCTCGGGCAAGTGGTCCCCTTGTACTTATCAAAGTCTGGCACCTTGAACTTTGGAGGAATGACTACATCAGGCACTAAGCACAATTCTGACATGTCGACAAAACCATGATTTTCTCCTCCTTCAATGGCCCTCAACCTCTCCTCTATATGATCAAATTTTTCCTTCTTGGCTACATCAGAAGGCTTTCCTCCCATCACAAAATGTAAGGGTTGTGATGGTGGTCGAAACTGAGTAGCCCCCGGAGCATTTGGCACGGGAACACTAGAAAATGCAATCCCTTCACTAGCATATCTTGGATAAACCCCAAAATCGGTATGAGTCTAGTCTTGGGGAGCTGCATGTATTTCTTCCAAGACTTGGGGAACATGGGCATGAGTATGATCGGGTTGGGGTTGTTGATTCTCTGTGAGTAGGGGTGCAGAACTACTGATATTCTCACCAGGAGCGTATACAACAAAAGGTGGTGCATAATTAAGAGACAAACCATATGGTGGAAAAGAATACTTGCTTTGGACTGGGGCATAATGAGGCCCGCATGCATTTGTCGCCGCCTCACCTCCTTGAACTACTACACCTAAGACTGGACTACCCTCTCGATTGAAATTAGGCGGATGAATTGGATCCATTTCAGTAGCAGTACTGGCAGTAGCAGCAGTGGCAGCGTTGACTTCCATCATTTTCTTCATGCTCATCATCGCTTCCATCATCATTGTCATTTGCTCCTTCATAGACTCCATATTGGCCTTCATTTGCTCCTGTAATTCTTCTATGTCACTCATTATCTTAGTCTTGGTACGCGTCTAGTATGGGTGCCGTAAAGCATAGTCTTTATTTCTTAGCACAATGGTTACTTTTTTTTTTTTGATTTCAAGGAAAGAATGTAATGAGTGATGCATAACAATGCGGCAGAACAAATAAACATGGATGCATGTAAATGATAACTTGCTGAAGTATTGCGAATTTTACACAAAACACTCAATAAAACATAAGGTCAAATCAACTCTAATTTTCATGAAAACAAAATTGTTCATTACATTTTATCAGAGTAAAAGTACAACTAGAAATAAAACATGGACACATTAGTCGTTCTCAAATATTTAAGTCATCAGCTTAATCATGTGTTGGCAGTAGTCAAAGAGGCTATGAAAACATGATCCATCCACCGCCCAGCTTTCGCAAGCTAGCTACTTCTAGACTTTTGACCCTGACTTGATAAGACATTTTCTTAAAAGGTTGTGCTTGGTTCAACCCCATGTTCCGAGAACGGAAATTTTGATCGTCAATACTTCAACAACCTATGATAAAGAAGTTATGATGAATGAGCGAGACATACTTATGCTATGCATGGGAGATGTATTTATAAGATTGACGCAACATGCCCGAAAAATCACCCTTTCTTGCTATCAAACGTGTTGGGTACCATGCTCATATGGTCTTCGATCACTTTCAAGAAAAAGGAGTGTATAACCTCGACATGGGTTGTTTATGGACATGACCATGGTATTCAACACACGTAACCAAGAATACGGTGAAAGCTTTCGCGCTCCATTGTGACTGTTGGCAACACAGAGGAGAATGCAAGGCATGAGCAAATATATGTTTGAATCATGCATGGGTGAACATGGCATGCAAATGATGGTGGAAGAATGTATATGATTGTCGGAAAAAGAAATATGCTAAACAAATTTGTATGAAAATGCAATGACTTATGCGATGCATGAACGTGACAAATGATGAATGCAGAAATGATGTCCATCATGATGCTACAAAGAGACACATGATGTGATTAAGGAAAAAAGGTGGGGTAAGTATGCTCTATGTCCTTAATTTAGGAACCTAGCGGAAAGGGTCTAAAAGTCCACTATTTAGTGACAACTTCCAAGGGTAGTTTCATGTAACCTCGTCGGCCTTTAGAGATATCATCTTCTTATGTAATGACAATGCAGCGATAGGGACTACCAGCGGCAATGCATCACAAAAAGAAAAAAACTCTAGATGAGGCTTCATTGTCATCAAGCGAGTCAGAGACCCAGCATGACCACAAAACGACCTCCACTCCCTATGGCTCACACAGACCTGGGTATACGGCCAAATATCTCAAAGTGTGTGCAAAAAGTGTAAGTGTCGTGTGTGAAAGGAGCAACCTAAGAATTACCCAACCCCACCTGCAAAACAATCAGAAAATTCCCAGGCAGATAGAACAAGTATAGCATATGTCATCTACCATAGAATTCAATATCTCAATTTATTTCTAACCACAATGGCGTAACAACATAGCAAAGGATATATATACAAGTATGAGCTAGACAAAGAATAAAAACGAGATCGAAGCAAAACCACGAAAAGAACGATAGCGGAGTAACACGATAACAAACGGGAGCACCACGAAAAGAAAAAAAAAAGGAAAATAAATAATGAAAAAGTCACGATAAAATTACACTCTCGATCAAATGGCTTAACTCTTTAAGCAGTCCCCAGTCTCGCCATCTGTCGCAACCTATATGGCCACAACGAGGACAGATGAAAAAGAAGATAAAGAGTTTCCCTAAAAAAGGAAAACTTAGGGGGAGTCGCCATCAACATTTATTTAAGGAAAACGTCGGAAAAACCAAAAGATAAGACATGGTCTACGCTTTTAGAGAAAACGAGTTTCGGGAGTCATTTGCCCACGAGGAAGGTGTTAGCACCCCACTCATCCGTCATGAAGACGACAACCTTTAATCGAGTATGCTAAAAATAAAGTGACTTTTTAATTATTTGTCTTTCCTTAAGAACACGACTTATGCTTGTTTTATTTTTGTTTATTTAGAAAAAAGAAATCAAATTTTTATTTTTTTAGAAAAGAGAAGATTTTTATATTTTTTTAGTTTTTTAGGTCGACAAGGGTTTGCCCTTACTCCTACGTATCCCCAAGTGCAGTGAGGATATCAAGCTTACGTAGTTCTTTGTAGAAAATAACTTGATTGGGTTGATTTTATTTTTCTAAAGATTTGTTTCAATTACTTGAAAAAGAGTCGTTAAGGCGTTGGACCTTGAAACGATGTTGAATTTTAAGAAAAAAGCGGAGAGAATCGCTCATGGCATTAAACCTTGAAGCGATCTCGAGTAATGTGTAATTTTAAGGAAAAAAAAGGAATTGAGTGATCCTTCATTTGAGTATTTTTAGCTTTTTTAGAAAAGATATTGAATTTGCGATAAACTCTACGAAATCAAGTAAGTCAGAGACTCAGCATGATATTCACAAAATCTATCCATGTGTTATTGAAACACTACCAAACGAGTTGGAGACCTAGAGTGGAGTGCACAAAACATAAGTGCGTACTAATGCAAAAATAATTAATAATTGACATAACATTACGTAATCAAATAAATCAAATGAAAATAGAAAAGAGATAAAATAGAAGTGGGGGTACACTTAGTAATTGGGGATGCATACAGTAAGGACAAGGGTGCAATCAACAATATTTATTTAATTTCACAATGGGCCAGGCCCAACAGATAAGGGGTGCATTTATGAATATGGGGGTATAAACAGTATTATGTACAATATTTCAAAGTGGGTTAGGCCCAACCTAAAAGAGGTGTGTAGTTATGCAAATATGGATGCAAACAGTAATATCTTTTTTGTTAAAAGTGGGCTAGGCCCAACCTAAAGGGGGTGTGTTGTTATGAAAATGTGGATGCAAACAGTAATATGTGTTTGTTTTAATGTGGGCTAGGCCCGAATGTAGCGGGGTGTGCAATTATGAAAAGAAAAGTGTAAAAAACATTAAGAAAGTTGTTCTTGAATGGGCCAAGCCCAATTGATAAAGGGGGTGAGCTTATTAATCTAGGAGGTGCAAAATGTAAATTGCTTCTTTTTTTATGGTTGGAACTGGGCCAAGGTGACCCGACCCAACCTATATTTCACTGCTGGCACAGCAGCCATGGCAGCAGCCGCGTGAGAAAGAGGGTTTGAGCCTGCATGAAGGAGGCTTGACCTCTTACCACTATCGACGAGTGAGCCCGGCGACACGAGGCCGCCACGGAGGCGGCATGTGGTGTTGGTCGTGGTGGTGGCCATGGTGGCGCACGGTGGTTACACAGAAAAAACAAAATCCATAGGGAAGAAGATGAACAAAAATGCGAAAACGAAAAAAATAAAAAAGGAAAAACTGCAACAAATCAACAGCAAATAAAGGGGAAGAAGAATCAACACAAAAAACATGAACAGAACAAGAATCAAATGAATCAAAAATGTAGAAGAAGACAAAAGAATAAGCAAAGGAAAGAGGGGAGAGAGGAAACGTAGGGAAAGAATGAGGGGGAAGGAAGAGGGTCACCTCAGAGACCCCACAACGACACCAAGTGTCACTACCGGAGTGGTCAATTTGCACGCTCCGGGATTCGTGCCTCTTCTTCAGCCAATTATTCCTTATTATGTTGCCTCATTTTGCTTTTATTTGTTGCTTTTTTAACCTAATGGGCCTTGTGGCCCTTTTTCTCTTTCTTTTTGCTCTTTGTTAAGGTTTTTTTTTTCTTTTTGTTATCTTCTCTTTTTTCTTATCTATTTGTTTACCATTCTTTATTTATTTATTTATTTTTAAAAAAAACTGATATATCTTATATTTGTTATCTTTTTTTTTCTTTTTCTTTCATTTTGTTCTTTTTTTTTTAATTAATGTTTTTTCTTCCTTTTTTTATTTTCTCTTTTTTTCATTTTCTTTATTTTCTCTCTTTTTTATCATCTATTTTTTTACCGGGACAGAATTAGGGTATGACACCTATAAAGAAAAACTTCCACAAGAGTGAATGAAGTTTTCAAATTAATGACTTGGTGGTTGATGAGCTTCGTAAAGAAATGGAGTAATTCCTTAATGTTTGTAAAAATGATTTCGAAGCTCATGAACTTTGTAACCAAAATGTTTTTGATATTGCTGAGATCGAGTCTTCAAGAGAGCAGGATAGGACCAAACTCATTCATGCTGAAGAAGAATTTCCAAAGGCAATAGAAAACATAATGTTGATACAAGGTCCTATTGAGAAGATTGAAAAATTTGAGCAAGATTTGGTCAAGAAAGAAGAAGATCTTTTCACAAAACTTAAACTAATCCAAGACGAGTTGAAAGATCTTCAAGAGAAGCTAGTTAACCTTCGAAAAAACAAAGAGACCAACAAACAAAAGAAGGATTTTCTTTATTCTTTTGCTTGTCAATTTGTACAAGAATTAAAAGGTCTACTCGAGAAGATAATGCAACTCGAGCATGCTTATAAATAATCTTTGAATACCCTATCCACATGGATTGAAACTTTCAACGAAATAAGAAGGAGTCATTATGTCAAATCTACTAAATCCTCGTCAACTTTAGACTCTTAGGAAAATTTCTATTATTTTGACTTAGTTTGGGATAATTTTTCTATGTAATTTTCTTTCTAAACATTTACACTTTAATTTCAATTACAATTGGTTTATAATTTTTAAAATACTCCCAGATTATCGAACCAATATAACTATTAGTATTTACTTTGTGAATCACATAAGCATTACTTGAGAAAACCTTTTCAATGACATATGGACCATTCCAATTTGGTGGTCATTTTCCAGATACCATAGACTTTTTATCCATAGGCAATATTACTTTCCAAACCAAGTAAAGATTTTCTTTTAACTTTTTTGTTATAAAGCTTAGCCATTTTTTTTTGTTTACGAATAATGTTTTCTAAAGCAATTAACCTCTCTTCATCTAATAAATAACTCTTGGACAAGAACTTGGATAAGAACTTCATACATCATATTTAAATAATCTTGGATAAGAACTCCAATTCACATAAATAATGTTTTCTAATCATACATCATATTTAAATAATCTTGGATAAGAACTTCATTCCGTCTTTGTAATCAAATTGAATTTAAATTGATTTCGATGAGCAAAATGACTTCATGTCCATCAACCAACTTAAAGGAGTAACTCTCGTTGTCCCTTTGGGTGAATTCGATAAGCCTGCAGAACTTGATTGAGTTTCATGCCAACTTCTAGGTTTATGACCAATATGTTTTTTAAATCAAGCTAATAAGAATTTTATTAATATCTTCCACTTGCCCATTAGCCTGTGCATAGTAAAGAGTAGAAGTTAATAGTTTTATATTTTGAGAATTAGCATATTGAACAATTTTGTCCCAATAAGCACAGTTCCTTGATCTATAGTAAGAGTTTCTAGAATGGCAAATTGAAGTATTATTTTTGTTCAATAAAATTAATGATGTAATTCTAATCAATATATTTTAGAGGAATAGTTTCTACACATTTAGTAAAATAATCTAATGCACCTAAATATATTTATGACCTTTTGATGAAGGTGGGTGAATCTTACCTATCAAATCTAAAGTCGATCCTCGAAAAGGCTAAGGTTTTGTCATAGAAAGTAACTCGCTGATACTTGTTGAATTGGATCATGTTTTTGACAATCTTCACAAGACTTAGCATAATTTATACGATCTTTAAGAATAGTTGGCCAATAGTACCCTTGTTGAAATAACATCCATTTCATTTTTCACCAGCTCATTGAGAACCGCAAATCCCTTAATGGGTTTTTTCCAATCCTAAATAGGCTTTTGATTCTCCCAAACAATTTAACAAAAATCCATCAACACTTCTTTTATATAATTCATCTCCCAAAATCACATAATCCACAACTTTATGTTTTATTTTTCAATTTGCTTGTGAACTAGGATTTTGACGATAATCAACCAAAGGGTTTCACCAATCAAGAGGTGTTAATGCATTTATAGCAAAAATTTCAAATTCCTTTTGTAATTTTTCTTTTATAGTAATCAAAGATTCAAAAATTTGCTCACTTAATTTATAACTAGATGCAATTTGTGCTAAGTCATTTGCTTCTTTATTCTCTTCTCGATACATATGTTCAAATTCTACATCATCGAATTTATTTAACAAATCAGTTGCTTGAGAAAAGTACCTTAACAAATTATATTTTCGAGTTAATTGATTAATCACTAATTTTGAATCTCGTCTTATCAAAACATGTTTGGCACCTAAATCTATTAGAGTTTTCAAGCCAGTTGTCAAGGCTTCATACTCTATTTCATTATTTGAACATGTGGTGGGTCTAATTTTGAATAAAATTCTCAAAGGTATATTATTTTAAGATATTATAACAACACCTATTCTAGAACCATCTATATGTTTGGAACCATCAAAATATAAAACCCAAGTTTTTATTCCTATAAAACATTCTAAAATTTCTACATGAGTATGATCAACTAAAAAATCTACTACAATTTGTCCCTTGATAGCTTTTAGTGGTACAAAGTTTAAAGAAAATTTAATTAGTGCAAGAGCCCATTTACCTATTCTATTATGCAATATATACTTAGATTACATAAATTGTATAACATTATTCTGAGATAGAACTTAAACATAGAAAGGTCTTATATAATACTTAAGTTTAGTACAAGAGAAATACAAACAAAGACATAAACTTTCAATAGGACTATCTAATTTCAGTATCATTCAACATTTGACTAAGATAATAAATTGCACATTCTATGTAATTTTCATCTTGCATTTCCATGCTTGCAATGGTCGAATCTAATGTTGAAATATATAACTTAAGATCTCTTCCTTCATAGGAGTCACTAAAACTGGTGGATTTGCAAGATATTTGTTGATGTCATCGAAAGTATCTTGGTGCTTTTGTTCCCATCGAAAATCAACTTCATTCTATAGTTTGAGTAATGGAGAAAACACCTTACTTTTTCCTGATAAATTAGAAATGAACATTCTAAGAAAATTCACCTTACCCAACAACGATTGAAGTTGCTTTTTATTCTTTGGAGGGGAAGTCTCTAAAATGATTTTTGCCTTATTCTATTTCGATTTACTTTTGGTGCATAACAAAACCCAAGAATTCACCTGCAGATACACCAAAAACACATTTTAAAGGATTCATTTTTAATCCATGTTTTCTCATTCTTTAGAAAGATAATTTCAAATGCTCAAGGTGATCATTTTTTTATTCAAGTTTTACAACCACATCATCAATATACACTTGCATAAATTTGCCAATTAAATCATGAAAACTTAAATTCATGGCTCTTTGATAAGTTGCACCAACATTTTTTAGACCACATGACATAATTGTTCATTCATAAGTTCCTAATACCCCTGTGCACCGAAAAGAAATTTTCAAAATATCTTGTTCAACAATGTAAATTGAAAAATAATAAGGTTATCAAATGAATTGAAATTAAAATAGATACGACTGAAAACGATAATTCAGTTATAACCTAAATACCCATCTAATAGACTTAAAATTTTGTTTCCTACTGTTGAATCTATCAACATATCAGCAATTGACATAAGGTATTCATCTTTAGGAGTTGCCTAATTTAAATCCCTAAAATCTATACATACATGCATTTTTCTATTCTTTTTAATTACCGAAACTATATTAGAGATCCATTCAACATACTTGGTTGTTCGAATGAATTTGTCATTCAGTAGCCTTTCATTTTTACCTTGATAACTTCCATGACATTAAGAGCAAATCTTCTTGGTTTTTGTTTAACATGTTTTCTCCCTTCTTGAATAGGTAATCTATGCTTCACCAGATCTTGAGTCTTTTTCATCATAAACCCATGAAAAACAATCCTTGAACTCCTACAAAAAAGAAATAATTTTCTCTCGAAGGCTTTGATCCAACAATTTACTAATATAAGTATGCCTTCAATTTTCTTTAGCCCCCAAATTGTTTTCTTCTAATGGATCCTATGATTCCATTTTCTTAGTGTTAGGGGACCTAGGTTTTTCAAAACCTAATGGTGAATTGTCATATATGCAATATAATCTTAATCTTTCACCATTCTACTTGAAATCATCTTATACTATCTTGTCCTTTTGATTTTAAGCCTCGTGGTACTCTTTTCACCATTCAACTTTTCTTCGATGGCCTTAATGACCATTTCTTCTTCATTTATGGCCAAGTAGCCGGTTTGGTTTTATTTATGCTTGTAGTAGCCACTTTGATTTCTTTTTCAATCGAATCCTCTTCTACAACTCTCTTAGACATTTCATTCAAATTATTGGCCATATATGCTGAAATTTGAGTCATAAAGCTCGAATACTCTGTTGAAGATCTCATACTTCTTCAATGGTGACCTTTTCTTCGACGACCTTGTTAATAAAAAAAATTCTCTCTTAAGATACTAATAGAAAAACTTGTTTGCATCTTCCTCAGTCTTATTCACATAGTATGAATCCTCAATGTCGATAGGTGTAGCAACTGCTAGTGTTTGATCACTTTCATCAACAAAAGAAACATAGACCCTAAGTTTGATATACTTCAACTACTTCTAACTTACCATCTTCATTCCCAAAAAAGATTTTCTGATGTATTGTTGAAGGACAACACCTATTCCATGAATCCATTCTCTATTAAGCAATATATTAAAACTTGCTTATGAAGAAACTACCACAAAGACAGTAGGTTTCTATCAACTTCCAACAAATACATCTAAAGAAAAGACCTTATCTGAACCAGATGCTTTTCCACAGAAACCAAAAGCAACAATGTTAAAGGGGATAAGATCATCAACAATCTTACCAAATCTCCTCAGCATAGATTTGGGTAGGATATTAATAGCTGCTCCTCCATCCACTAGGATTTTGCTAATAATTTGATCTTCCATGATAGTCAAGTTAAGAGGTTCCAAGTGAGACCTCATTTCTTCTATTGGAGGATTGAAAAAAGAAACATTATGATGCAGGGTAAAACAAGACACTTGTGAAAAAACAATAGGAACACACACAATAATCAAGAGGGGGGTGAATTGGTTAAGACAGAGTCTTTTAAAACTCTTTTAAAACAAGCAATGGATTTATGATCTTTATCATAATAAGAATGCTTCAATCAATCAAACCACTCAGTTTAAGAATACTATTACTAAAAACTTCACTTGTTGAGTAATAAAAGATTTCACCAAAAGAATCATAGATTAAGATAACAAGAAGAGATTAAGGAATAGAGATAACACAAGATCTTATACTGGTTCACCTCTCAACATAGAGGCTACATCTAGTTTCTTCCAACCAATACTAGGTTAGAGTTCCACTAAATCAAATTTTGTTCTTTACAAGCTTTTACAACTGATTACCTTTATCAACCCTAGATAAAGAAATAGAAATCTAAATCCTATAGACTTCTAATGATCAAGAATCAGAGAACACTACTCTGTTCTTCCCTCTAGAGAATCCTACTCTAGAAAAAGCTTTAAAGACCCTCTTTGATCTAAGAACTTACAAGAAATAAAAGTAAACAAACAAATCATTGCAAGAATTTAAGAGAGATACAACCTTATGATCTTCAGAAGATGAATGAATAAATTTTATTGAACAAACTCAGGTTGAATATAAGCAATTCTTGAAATCATCTCTCTTTGAAAAACTCTTGACAAATCTTGTTCAAACCAACATGATCAATGATGCATAAGTTCTGGGTTTTGAAACAAGATCAATGTAACTCAGAAATCTCTTCTCAGACTTTGAGAGTTTTTGTAATAATGGGTATTTCGCAAATTCAAGTTCTTACAAAACAAAAGACTCTACAGCTTTTTATAAAAAACATTTGTAACTGAATGTAATCGATTAAATCGCCAAAGTAATCAATTAAATTGCCATATGTAATCAATTAAATACAAACTTAATTGATTAAAATGTTATTCAACTTTCTGTAAAAGATTTACGAATAATGTAATCGATTAAATCGAGCTTGTAATCGATTAAAGCAGTCATGGTTAGTTTTGAAACAAGCCTATGTAATCGATTACTAATTGTGGTAATCGATTAAGGCAGACATGTAAATTTTCATAATAAGCCTAGGTAATTGATTACTGATTGTGGTAATCGATTAAGACAGATAATCATGATTTACATTTTGTCCTATGTAATTGATTACGAGTAGCTAGTAATCGATTAAAGTGTTCTTCATGGCTTTTCCAGAATCAAATTGAAGCTGGTAATCGATTATATCCTTGTGTAATTGATTAAAGCAGTGTAAAATGATTTTTCCAAAATTCAACCATGAGATATCAATTTCATTATGTAAACATGAAAACCTTTATGCTTTAATAAAATCATGTATGCATGTTAATGATCATGTTTATGCAATGCAAGGATCATAAGATAAACCTCTTAAACACTTAATAAATTGCAAATGTCTTGGAATGTGACTTGTTGATCTTCTAATAGCTCCCCCTATATCCAACAACTTGAGTTATCCAAACAAGTTTTTGGCTCAAAGAAGGATCTCTGAAACACTTTTTTCTTGCATAATCTCTTATCACATGGGGGGCATGACATTCTTTAGCAAATTCAACAAGCAAAATTGACACAACTACACAGATTGCTTCAAGAGAATCTTCAAACCTTGATTCAAAGCAATCAATGACAACTTCATTTTCTTCCTCTATTTTAGTTAAGAAATGCTTTTCAAAACCAAGAGGAGGACCTCAATGATCCTTTCAAAAACAAATGCTTTCATGCCATTATTTCTCTATTGCTCCATAATGGCATTTGTTGGGGGAAAAAACACACTCATATCTTTATTATTAAAAAATCACACAATCAAGAACAAGAGATAACACCATAAACAAAATAGAAAAAAGATCATAAATTTGTTTAACATGGTTCAGGCCCTCACCCCTACATCCATAACCTTAACCTCAATTTGTTTAACGTGATTCAGACTCTCATCCTTACATTCATGATCTCCTCACAACAAATTTTCAAGACAAGCTCGACAAATTTGTAAACGTTCCCTCAACATGACCCCCTTCTCTCACCTAGGGTGGTGACCCCCTCTTCAGGTTAGGTAATTCTTCTCATCTTAAGAATGTCTATATATATTCCTAGCATCATAATCTTAAAAGAGCAAACAACTCTCTAATTTACAAAATATATCTTTAATTCTAAACATAATCCTAGAAATAAGACAATATCTTGTTTTAAATATAAACAATATCCTATAGATTTAATTAAAAATTTGAATTGTTTCCCAACACCATTCTTTCTCAATCTTTGATGTCTCCTCCACTGAGTCTTTGACGTGTATCTATTTACCCAAGGTGGTTTCTAATGTTGATAATATCATCTTGGGGAACCATTAGTAGTTCCATCTCTTGAAGTACAAAATTGTTCACCTCAAACGGTTGCCATCGAAAACATGAAGCTTGGTGTCCTTATCGAAATCCATCTATTCGAAGGGACTTCAATGTGGCACAAAGGTAAATCTTCTTTGAGAAACATTGTATGATTTCTAAACTTGACTTACAATCATACTGATATTTTGCTTCCCCTTTCCCTTATCAGCAACTTCTTCAATTTTCTGATAATTCTTGTGAATCTCAAAAGCTTCAAAAGCCTTGCTGCAAATTTATCGAACAGAACACTGCATCGAGGGAAAAGGATAACTTCCTTCTCACCTTTTTTTTTTCTCTTTGTTAGGAACTCCAGCAAAGTATGCCCTGCAGGTGGGAATACATATTCCTTTTTTTTCTCGAAATCTTCCAAGGCTTGATTGACTTCATCTTCAGACAAAGGTGTCTTTACCTTTAACATTCCAACCAAAGCCCCTACCATCAGAATCTGGATAGGTTCAATATAATTGGCTTGGACTTGGAAAGGATTAGTATCCACTTGCATGGATTTCCTTCAAACTTCATATTTCCTTCATCAATAGCCTTTTGCATCATATTTCTGAAACATAAACAACTATTAGTCCAATGTCCATAGACATTGTGAAATTTGCAATATCTCTTTCGTTTCCTTTGCTCAGATGGAGGAATTTTATGATCATCACTAAGTGCTATTTGCTTATCCTTCAATAATACATTGAAAATTTTATCAACCTTAGTAATGTGAAAACTATGTTGAGTTTGCAAATTTTTGTTTTTCTTCTACTTTGAACATTTGACAAATATAAGGAGGATCAGGTTGTAATTCTACTAAATAAATATCATTTTCCTCATTATTGAAATCTATATCTTGAAAATTCACAAAAAATTATCATATTCGTTGTAACCCTCCACATATGCAAGTTTCTCCTTTCAATTTTTGTCAAATTTCTTATTTCTTTCCTTATTCATATTTTATTTGCTCAATCCTTCTTACTTTCTCTTCCAATTGTGTAACGACCTAATTTCTAAGTTGATTTTATTACGAGTATTTTTACTACGAATAATTTTTTTTCAAGAAACGTGTATTAGTAAAAATTATAAGTCATTAAAATTTACAAAATATGTAAAGACTAATTCATTAGTCAATGTTTTTGTTACAAAAGTTTATACAAGTACAAAACTCTTTTCAAAATCCAGCATAGTACATAGCTCCTTCAATATATCAACACTGCTCCAGAGCCTCAAGGAACCTGACCAGGGCTGCCATCTAAGAAAAACATGAAACAAATCTTGTGACAAATAAATTTCTCAGTAGGCAAAGCTAAATCCCGAACTTATTAGTAGGTTAGTAAAATCATTCAAATAATCAAACACATTCACAAGAAATATGCAACTATATGAATGCATGAGATGAACTATCCCAGGGCAAATGGCCTCCACATATCGTACTATATGTGGCCACACTGAATGTGGACGCTGCTATAGTTTTACGCAAACATGCATGAATTTTGTCATATATCCTTGCACCTGTGTTCTACATATCGTACTGTATGTAGCATTAGATTCTGTTTCACCAAAGCCTCGTGCTGGACTTGGAACATGGAAACATGAATCCACCTATCTTATTCACATCAATATCCATAAAAATCAAATCCATAAGCAAAATACATATTACCTTATGGAAAATATTTTCATCATATGTATCATAAGTATGGTTACACCACCATACCTTATCCAATAAGCTTATAAATATGGTTAAACCACTATATCTTATTCAAGCAAAATCATTACCAACTTAGGCATGACCAAAGAATATCCTCACAGAAAATTATGTTAGTAATCTAACTAATAATCGATAATATGTCTTTCAAATAATTTCTAATCCCTTGAAATTTTCATAATAAAAGATTAAAGCCTAGCATGCATCTTTTATTCTCCTTTCACCTACCACCTCACTAATTAATCCTCAAATCAAATCATCAAGTATTTAAACCATTTAACTACATACCATTCATCCTCTACTTCTAAAATTTAAATCAAAATCTTTCCATAAAAATATCAACAGACAACCCAAAATATCATCAAAATCACCTTCAAAAGATCATCAAATGGGCTTTCACACATCACTAATATTGATGGGTATAAATCATCACTTATCTTATGGCTTAAATCAACATATTCTCATCAAAGAATAACCTTCAAATAGCACAAAATCCAAACCTAAATAATAACCATAATTCAGCCTACTAAGCATGTAAATTAATCCAAACCATTGATTAACTAGAGATTTAAGCTTAGCCTACCTCAAGTGAGTTTGAATCTTGAAAATAGAATGGATAAATGGCTTCCTTCCTTCCTTCCTTGGGAAATCCTCTTAGAGATGAAGCCTTGATATCCTTCTTCTAAGCTTGTCAAAACTCTTCCTAAGTTTGCTAGGTTTCTCATGAAATTTTGTCAAGATGGTGGAGTTTTCTTTTCTTACTTGATTCTAACTCTAAAGGAGAAAGATGAAATGAAGGTAGAATGAAGAGAGGATGTTCACGTGAAGGTGTAGAGAGGAAATCTTGGAGAATGTCTTGCACTTAGGTCCTCCTTCCCCCTTTATATAGTGGTTTAGGATTCACTTTATGGAAAAATATCTCTTACACCATAATGACTTACCTTTCCACTTGTCCACCCCTTTACAAGTGTCCCTACACTTGTCCAAATCATAAAGGCTCTTAATTTTCCACCATCCAAGTGTTCAAGCTCTTGAAATTTCTCCATTTCTCTTGCATTTTCGTGGAGTAGCTTGCCAAGGAAGATTTTTATGCTTTTTCTTTCATTATTGAGTTTATCCCAAACCTGTTTTAGTAAAATTCTAATTATGGATTCGTTAACCGTTGGATCTCTTTAAAATTTTAAAGGTACACTACTATTCCACATATGTAACTTTTGACCGTTGGGATTGTTGAAATAATGTCTATAGCTGTCCACGTGTTCTACCAAAGGAGATAAGAGAAGATTTTTCTTCTCATTTTGTATACATATTCCAAGTGTCCACCACTTGTCTTCTTCATGAAGCTTGCCTTTACAAGTGGCTTATTCATGAATCTTCTCCCCTTTTCTACATCATTCCACACGTGAACTTCAAGCTTAAGGGTTAGGATGACAAGTTTTCCTTCCTTTTATGCCATTACATGTCATTTTTGATGCTAAAGTAAAATCTAATTCCACTTATGATTTTCACATGGTAATTCCTTGTAAGAAGTTAAATTTAATTTGAATTCTTTTACCTAAAGATAATATGAAATAATAGAACTCTAGAGATCTTCAAAAATTATCTTTAGTTTCATTACAAATAACTCATAACCAATCTCTACAGAGTACTATACAGACCTCAAGCACAAGATTGTTCTTATCTTAATTCCAATTGGTCTATTTTTCTTCTGACCATTAAAATTACTAAATCATTTTATTAGATAAATCTAAACATCCTACAATTGAGAGAAAATTCCACAGATTCTATTTCTCATTTTTCCATATTTTTCTGATGCCCGAATCCTTCTGAATACAATTTCAAA
>PYAF01001700.1:943362-956373 GCA_007407185.1 Glycine tomentella | reverse complement strand
TATACAGACCTCAAGCACAAGATTGTTCTTATCTTAATTCCAATTGGTCTATTTTTCTTCTGACCATTAAAATTACTAAATCATTTTATTAGATAAATCTAAACATCCTACAATTGAGAGAAAATTCCACAGATTCTATTTCTCATTTTTCCATATTTTTCTGATGCCCGAATCCTTCTGAATACAATTTCAAAGTTGTCACCTTATAAAATTCATAGAAATTCTATTCTAAGGTTTCTTGTCACAAAATCTCTTAATAATCTGTTATCTAAGAGTGCTCTGTACTTCCATCAAATTTCCACAAACTCTTAGAGGGTATCTGGTCATTTTTGGCCTAAAGGAAATTATGGTAATTTATTATTCTTGGGACGTGATGGTAATTATCCAAAATGTTCAAGGATATTTGTGTAATTTTCCACCACAAAATATCTAACCAAAATATCTAGGGGCATTCTTGTCATTTCCAAAATATCCAAGGGCATTTGTGTAATTCCCTCCTTAAAATATCTAACTAAAATATCTAGAGGCATTTTCGTAATTTTAACCTCAAGGGCATTTCTGTCATATCTAATTTAAGGGAAAAGTGATATGGTCATTTATCTAGTTATCATCACACTTCCACAGTTAAATTTTAAATATGAATTCAAAATAAAATTTGAGGATGTTACAAATTGTGCCATGTCCCTAATATGTTGCTTGACTAATTTCTTTCGGATTGAAAATTCTAGGCCCACATCAGCCATTTGAACCAATTCATGTTCAGAAATCTGTGTATAACATCTAGATTTCATTTGTCAAAATCTATTTAGATAATCCTCAATCGATTCACTATTGAATCTCTTCATAGTTTCCAAATCAATAAGACTAACTCTACTTTCTCCTTTAAAGAAATGTTCATGAAACACTCGTTCTTGTTGAGCCTAAGTGTATATTGAATTTGGTGATAAAGTAGTAAACCAAGTGAAGTCACTTTTTGTTACAGAACTAGGAAAATACTTCATTTTAAGGAATTCATCTATGGCCAAATCACCACATTCAATTTGGTATTAAGCCATATGTTCTATAGTAGATTCTCATAATTATCCCGCAAATTTTGAGAACTTTGAGATTTTATAACCCCTTAGTTATTCAGATTGAAACACAAAGATAGGAAAAACATCAACAAAATAGGTTCAATGTGCATATCCTATTTTGAAACCATGTCTATGTAAGGCTTGTTCTATCATTTGATCAATTTGTGGGTTTTGAACCACATCATGGCCTAAACCACAATTTTGAATGTTTTGCCCCCTAAGTAATTGATTTTGTTGTACATTAAGCAAAACTTCATCAGCATTTGATTTCTGTCGACCAATAAAGGATTTTGAACAATTGTTTGTCATCTTTCATTTTCTTATCCTTCGATTGTTCTGGACTAGTTGCTCATTTATTGGAATTTCATGAATTATTAGTCTATTGGCAGACTGATTTCTAGGAATAGCCAAAACATCTCTAATTTGAGTTTAAATCTCATTCATTTGTTGATAACTTTCATTAGTAGTTCTTAACATGAGATTCAAAATTGATGTCATATGATTGGTCAAAGTATTGACCATTTCATGATTGTTATGATTAATGTTTTGTCTAAATACTACCAAAGTTTCATTAGAAACTCCAGTCGAAACCATGCCACCATCTCCTACCATCATTAGTGCAGCATTATAACCATGGCTACCACCCCTAAGTTCCAAGTGTCTGTTCGTTCTCCTACTAACCATAATGGGTGGCATAATAGGCTGACTTTGAGGCATGGGCATACTCAATTGCAAGATGTTCCTATCAGAGAAAAAAAATGGTGGCATATCCTATTATCTTATAGTCGAAAATGGTGGAGTGTTGCTATTTGTTATGACATTGTTTGAGGCAAAGTAGTTTCAATATTAGATGTCTGAATTTATGAACACTACATCTTCACCTCCAACAATAACTTCATTGTTTGTCCCAATAGAAGGAATTGATTGATTTTGTTCACTTTAGCTAACAACATTATTAGCACCATTTGTAACATTATTGTTAATATTGTTATTGCAGTTTCTCTGATTAGTTCCCGAATTATTAGTCATTCTTCCACTTCTTAATAACATACAATTCTTCCTAAGACTTGTTCTTAAGATAAAAAGTTATGATAACTAGTCTCACCGGGCACGCTAACTTATTAATCGTGAAAATTGTAAATAGTTTTCGAAAAAGAGTTTTATATCTATCAAGTAGTAATTTTCACTAGTGTTTCTATTAACAAATAAATTTTTAAGAGAAAGATGTAGAATCCATATTCAATTGTAAGTTCTTTTTAATCAAACAAACAACTATAATTTTAAACTTAAGAGAATTGCCTAAATATTGATGAAAATAGTGATAATAATTTCTATAGTAATATTCATTATAACAATTTTTATAGAAGTAATTTTGATAGTGGTTTAGATTGAAAGTTTTTTTCGATAATAATAATGTTGATGATAATTTTAGTCATACATGTTATAACAATCTAGGAATAATTTCGATAATAATAAGCAATGGAGATTGGACAAAACAAAGTTTAGAGAATAATTGGAAATTGAAAAAATAAAGGTTTCGAGAAAAAATGGAGATTTAAAAGATATAAGGGTTCAAGAAATGTACAAAAGTTAACAAAAACAAATTTTATTAAAAATGGGATGAATACATACACTGCAATCTTCGAACCAAGAGTCATTTTCGTGTGAATGATGTAAGTGATATATGAGGATTTGCATGTTAGTAATTCAATCCAACAAAAAATGGTTGTCGAAAGTCTTATTTATAGGCTTTTAATACTGATGGTCAAATTATATAACTTTGACATGTGTCCAAAAATTTACCAACTTTCTACATCTAATGGTGCTACTTGCTTCATTTGGTTCCTTTGCAAAGAAATTGCTACAATTGCTCTCTTTGAATTTGAGTTTATCTTTTCGTCTGAGGGTTTTTTTCGTCACGTGTATCACAATGTTATTGAAACCATCCTCATCAAAATAATAGCCTTCACATGTGCATAATAACATCAAAACTAATGTATTGAAATAATAGCCAACGAAATGAAATAAGTTTCCAAACTTAGAAATTTATCATAATAGAGATAACAACTCCATAAATATATAAAATTTGTACCTTATAATAAAGGTAACAACTTGTAAACACCCACATATCTTAAGTCTTCGTGACATTCACAAATTGATAGATGATTGCAATATTGATTTCCTTTACATTCTTGCAAATATCTTTGGATGACTTTTTTTTCTTCCTATAACCCGCTCTCCTTTCCATGTCCCCTTTTTTATTTTTTTATTTATTTATGATTTCTTTGATTTGTTTTGAAATTGTTTTTAATAATATCATAATTTCATTTTTTTTTGTTAAAGAGAATATAATAACACATAGCAACTTAAAAGAAAAAAAATGTCTTTCTTTATCTTGTGCTAAAGATTGGCTTTTGGAAAGTACTTTCTGAAATATGTTAAATTGTTAACACTTGTAAAAAATACTTTCTAGAATGTTAATTGTTTCTAGAATTGTTAAAAATTTCCTCAATTCTTGAAAATACTTTCCAAAAAAGGATATTTTTGGAATGAAATATAAAAGGGATGTATATTAAATGAATCAAGTCTATGGCCTAGCATAGATGAAGCTTATGTCGAGCCAAACTCTTTTAGAAAATGAATCTGGTCAAGACTTTTATTAAAGCTTATTTAGTTAAAAAATGTAAGGCTTTAGGCCATTCAAAAAGCCTTATAAGACTAACTATCTGACTTATTTAAATAAGCATAAATAAATATTTGTTGTTGTTATTTGAGAGCAAATGGATTATATTATAACATTCAAAACCAAAGATTGAATATATGAAGGAATGAAATAAAACTATTATAGATTAACATAAAATCTAGACACCCTAGCTAAGGAATGAACACCTCGATTTACTTGCCTATGAATGTTATTGTTATTGTTATTGTTATTGTATCAAATTAAATTTGTTAAAATATATTAAAAATATTACATTTATTTATCTTTCTAAATGTTAAGTATGTTGACCTACAACAAGAGTCAAACTTAAGCTTACAAGTTTATAAAGTTATGTCATATTTAGATGTTTTATGACAAAATATATTTTTAAATAAGTTATCATAAATGACATATTTGACTTAAATATATGTTTGTATCATCTAAACAAGTTAAAGTCAATTCTTATAAAGTCTAACATACTTATTTCCATCTTTAAATTGGTGTTAAATTATCACAAATTAGAACTTTAAATAGGCTGGTAGGTCAAACTAGACTTTTATGCAAACTAAGTCATAGCTTAAAAAAAAGTCTTTGACATGTAAACATGCCAAACTTGGGTCATGTGCTTTTAACAATGGTTAGCTTTAGGCCTAGCAAATCCTAGCCTATTTTCACTCTTAATCCTAATCTTAACCTAACCATGTCCTTAAATAAGGTGGGTTGGGTTGGGTATAAATTATAAAAAAAAAACCCAAAAAGATATAAAAAATAACAATGAATTACTTGTTCCAAAATCAGAAAAAAAATGAATCATTAAAGTATAAGTCCAACTATCCAAAAGAAAAATACATGTCCTAAAAACAACAATAATAATTATTTTATTATTAATATAATATGTAGGTTGGGTTAATCAGGTTGAGAACTCATTAACATGATATCCAACCTAATTTGAATTTAGTCAATACAAAAAACCCAACTCAACTCGATAACCTAACTCAACCTATTGAAAGGTAGTTATTGGTTTTGGTTGATCTTGATTCGCATATGCCCCCAAGTGGGGTCAAACTCATTTAATTACTTAGCCATAGACTAGGCTAGGCAAGCCCAAATAATTGGTCTAATTCTATTTATTTAACATTGAGAACTAATCTTGTCCTAAAATCAATTATCTCTATATTACATTAGAAACAAATGTGATAGTTAGGTGGTGCCAAATTTAATTTGTTTAATTATTGAATTACTACTACAAAATAAGCATTCAACATCGCCAATTTAACATTAGTTAAAAGAAAAATCGATATTAAATTAGGCGCGATGGAATTTTCATAAATAAATGCGTGTTCTTAACATCGATTTTTGAAAAACCAACGTTACTATGACAAACATAACATCGATTTTCAAAAACCCGATGTTGCTAGTATTTAGTTAACATTAGTTTTTAAAAAACCGATGTTACTATGAGAAACTTAAAAATCGATGTTGTGATTGATCCCTTAACATCGATTTTCAAAAAAAAAAATGATGTTGTGAAATTTATATTTTTCATTCTTTGGGGACATCTATTAGTTCCTTATTATATCTCAAATTTTGATTTTCCTTCACAGAATTAGGGTACCTCATCTCTCGCAGCTCGTTCCGTTCATTATCTTTTCTCAGAATCCCTCGAAATTAGGGTACCTCTTCATATCCAAATCCCTCGGCATCCAAATCCTCATCTTTATCTCCTTTTCTGTCTGGTCTTAAGATTCACGACATCGAACTCGTCTCACGCATTGTTCTCCCTCGGTAACTTTCTCTTTCATGTTGCCATGTTTTTTACTTTGCTGTTAGTTCTTCAATGTATGATTGGTTGCAATGTTCTAACTATTTTAACTCATTGATAATGTTATGCAGGGTAATAGCCCCATGATAATTCTCAATGTTGTTGCGTTTGCTATATCTGCATATGCTTCAACCGAAGGGACAATTTGCAAACCATTTAACCCATTACTAAGGGAAACATATGAGGCTGACTTTCCAAATAAAGGGTTTCGATTTTTCTCATAGAAGGTATACTTGATATTATCGAATAAATGATCCTTTTCTTGATTATTTTGATCATATATGTTTGTATTTATCATGTAATGGTTGATACCTTAGAAAAGTATCATAGAGAAAGTGCAAGCCACATATTATTCTTTTGGTACTAAAATGTGAGGGAGTGAATTTGGATGTTACTATGTTAGGGAGGTCATGAAATTCCAAGGTTAATGAGTGCTTAGTGCGATATTTACAGATAACCTACCATTGAAAGTTCACCTATGAGAATAAAAGGTCTATGTGTGTGAAATGTTAATTTGTTAATTGTTGTTGTTATATAATGTATTTGAATTTATTATTTGTTTAAATTCCTACATATCAGTAATCTGTAATCATGCTTATTTGAAGTCCGTAGAACCTCTTCGTTTTTGGATGAAAATGATAAAAGTGTTCCTAATATGAAGACAACTTGAGGGAAGAACTAAAGTAAAATACTAAAACTACACTGAATTTGATGAATGAAAAATTATGTAATCGGGTGCTTATTCCACAAAACTCAATGAAAGGCAATCAAGTTTGAATTTCAATAATGGATATGGTTATGCCTTTAGAATATGTCTGTTTCCATTTTGAAACTCACAAGTTAGTCATCATCCAATGATAGTTGCATGCCACTGCGAGGGTATAGGTAGAAAATTTTGGGGAGATAGCAAATTAAAGAGTAAATTTTGGGGTCGCTCAATTTAGCTAGATCCTGTTGGCATTTCCCCCCTTTTACGATCATTATTAGTGTTGCATTAGTAAGGAAACATTGTGATCATTTCTATATCACAGAAGAGCTATAAAGTATAAAATAATTTAAATTTAACATAAACGGACCAAAATATTCTTATCATTATATTTTGCATATTGTGCTTGTGCTTGTGCTTGACATTTATTGAGATTTCTACTTGAGGATTTGGGGAAATTAAGTAGATTGGATTTGGATCTAAATGTACAATAAATGTTACCAAAAAAATAGTCGTACTATTATTGTTAATTAAATTTTGAAATGTGTATATTCAAATGAATTTTATTTTTACATATTTTGGATGATGAATTATTATAAGAGATTTTTTTCATTACATTATAAAAATCTTTATTAGTTCAATATAAAAACATTTAATAAATTCTTGAATTTTAAAATTTATTAAATAAATTATGTTATATTAAAACTTTGGTATCTAATAAATTAAATTGACAACAATTTGACCAGGACAAAAAAGTTAATTAATGAAACTTTTGATAACAAATGTTGAATCGCTTCAAAACAAATGAAATTACGCTAATTCTGTAGTACGGGATTAACCTAGTTCGACTCAAAGATATGATCAGTTTGGTTCCAACTTCAATTCACTGATAAACAACAGGGGACTTTTATCGAACAATTTGCAGACAATAAATAAAAATTGCAGAATCACAAACTAGAATTGAAGAAAAATGTAGGAACTGACAGAATTGATAAAAGATGTTGTAAAATAGATTCAAGAATATCAATCCAATTTACCAAATCAAGCAATGTGAATTATCATAGTTCTCAGATAATGATCATATTATGAAGGTTCATTCAATGTCATTATAAGCAATTCAATCAAATTAACTCCTAAATTAATTGAAATCACAAACCAGATTGAAATATCATCCAACAAATCTATGCTTAAAATTTGAAATTAGGAAATGAATCCATAACCTAATCCATTTTCAATCCTAAATATGTTCATAATCATGAAAATCGAAGATAGGATTGAAGAAGAAAATGAACATTCACACATAAATTAAAATACCAAACCAAAACTCAAATTTTCCTTGCTTGGATTGAATCCTTGGATTGATTGATTGTTTAGCATTCCATGAAATTTGTGCAAGAAAATAAAAGAACAAATGAAACGAAGAATAAAACTGAAGAACAATGAATAACAATTGAGAGAAAAAGAGAAAAAAGATTTTAATTCTGAAAACTTACACAAGAAGCTAAAAATTGTTTGTACCAAATGAAGTAACTAACTAAATACACTAATATATAGTCATTGAGTCGGTAGGAAAGGATGGGCCCTGATTAGGCCCATCTAATCTAACTAATTATGGTAATTACACCAATCAAATCCCAACTCGTAGCCCAAAGCTCAAGTGCAGTGATTTTGACTTCCAAGTCTAAAATGACCCTCAAAATGATAGAATTAGCCTCGACTTATCTTTGAAAAAATTGTAGCTCTATTCCTTATCTTTCAAGAAACTACTCATATGTTTCATTTGAAGTTCTGTAGAATCCGCTAGATCCTACACAAGGAAGATAGGTCAAGTAAGTACAAAATCTGAAAATAAACAACAATTAGCAATTACGCCCAATTGTTTTCCTAAGAAAAAAATGAGTTAAAGTGAGAAAATAAGAGTCCAAGAGAAGTCAAATAAGCTAAGAGAAAGAAAAATATTAAACTAAAAACGCTCAGTCACTTGAAAAATATTTCAAAAAAGGAACATGATAAAGAACAAATTAATTAAACTATGCAAGTAAAATAAGTTAAGCATAATATTTGGGATTAATATAAGGTATTAATAAATGAAGTATAAAATAATTTGTATTAATATAACCATAATATTTTTATTGAAAAAAAATCAAATAAGTACTAACACGTCGAGTAAATAAAACGAGGATTATATAAAAGATTATCAAATTTAAAATGTTAGTATCTACAAAATAAAGATTTTTTATATTTGTATTCCTAGGTTATATAGAGAACTCAAAGCCATATAGTTTAAATAGAAAAATCATAAGTTTATTTATATGAACTAGAAATACTTGTGGTGTCTTCAACTTCGTTTGCATTTCAAAAGGATGAGTGACACTCATAATTTGCTTTGTTTATGTTGTGTTTCAAACTCAAAAACTTTTGTTGGAGGATGTAAAAACTAGTAAATCAAATGAGATTGTCCTTTTTAGTTCTTATGGAAGTTTTTTTTCTCCTTAAAGTGACGAGTTTTCCCTTCTTCCCTCCTTTCCCGGTCTTTTTATTTCACGTATACTATTGAGTGGGCAAAATGTTTTCTAAGAGTTAAAAATGAAGCACTATGTGTACATGTTTAAGGAATTTTAAAATTGTAGAGTTATGTTTAATTAGCTTAGGTTATAGATGATTTTATGTATTGAGATTATTGTTTCATTACTTTAATTAGCTTAGTAATTATTCAATAATAATTTGAATATAATATTTTGTACTGCTTGGATTGGTTTTGTTTTCAATATGCAGGTTTGGGTTAATTAACAAAATAGACAGAATATTAAAAAAGATGCAAAAACAACATCGGATCTGGAAGAATCGATGATGTAATGCACCATACAACATTGGTTTTGTCAAAATTGATGTTATTTTTGCATGTTATTTTTTTTTGTATATTTCTTACTATACAACTTTGGATTTTGTAAAACTAGATGTTGTAAAGTGGATTTCAACATCGATTTTCATAACCGATGTTAAAATTGATACTTTTAACAACGATAATTTCAACATCGATTTATAACCGATGTTGAAAGTCTGAAATATCCAATGTTAAAAAATCTATTTTCTAGTAGTGAATTTTTATAAAAAAAATACTAATAAAATTATTCAATTGCAAAATGTAGTTGTTATAGCCTTTAAAATAACAATAACTAATTATGAAAAAAGTATTAAAAAGAAAAAAATGATAATTAGATATTTTTTAAAATGAGAAAATAATGTAAGTATCTCCACAATAGAACTATAAAAAATAAAATAAAATAAAATATTAGCTAAAAGAATTCATTATCGTCTCAATGAAAATCCTCTCCAAAAACCCTTCCAAATAAAACTATTTATCCTAACATTGAAATTGTATTCATGTTGACAACTTTAATGAGAAAAAGTTACTAACATGCATTTATATGTGACAATGCTTAAGTATATTTCTATTAGACACGTCAATAATTATGTTTATGTTTAGGATACATTTTGCAAAAATGGATTTTCTTTCTTACTTTTCCATTGAAATGTATTTGAATTTCCGCTTTTAAGTTTTAACATAAATTCAAACATATCCTAGCTTAATGGAGATATTCTTTTTAAGTTAAAATATTATTTACATAAATTATATGGTACTCCATAATTTTGAGGGTTATGATACTGCTGATTTTTTAAACCAATAGTGTCAATAACCTTCCTATGTCATTATTTTAATATTTAATACTAAATTTATTATATATGTCAATTTAAGTATTTAAAAAATGCAAAACAAAAATATTGATTTCAAAAGTTAAGATTAAACACAAAATAATTCATTTTTAACGATTAAAATCATCATTTAAAAGGTCTTCAATCCCTTCTTACATTACTAGAAGATAGACTTTTAACATCAGTTTCTTTTTACTTTCAACATCAATTTTTAACTGATGTTGAAACCATTAACATTAAAAGTATCAACGTTAACATCAATTTTCAAAAATCGATGTTAACATAACTACACAACATCGGCTTTTAAGAAAACTGATGTTGCCTAATAATAAATAAACGAAAAATATAAAATATGTAAAATCAACACCGGTTTTAGTAAAAATCGATATTGTAGTATACATTACAACATCAATTTTACTAAAAATCAATGTTGATTTATGCACAACAACATCGATTTTTATAAAAACCGATGAGATAAATTTCACCACAATCAAGTATGCATCCGAAGAACAAACTAAAATGCACTATAGCGAAATTTCATCAAATTTAAGGAAAGAAAGTTAACTCATACATATGAATCTAGTATAAAAAATGATTCTTCCCAAACTGTCGAAACAGACAATTCAAGATTCAATAATGGGAAACCAAGGTTCACTCATAATGAACATTATTTGTATATATGAAGCAATAGCCATTAATCACATAAAACAAGTTACAAAAGCACTCGTATACATGTATAGAACCTAAAATAAGTATGAAAGACATTCTTACCTGTGATGATGGTCACTAACAATCTCCAACAATGAATCTCGTGATGAAGATGCAAAGAGGAAAAGGACAACTACCTACAAAACATTGAACATGTTATATTCAAACCTTCAAGAAACTCGTGGCAAAATGATATAATAATTGTACTCTTTTTATCAATCAAAAGGTAGAAGTAGAAGTGGTATATGGCTATGATATTTAGCATTCAAGGTACAAAAAAGCAAATAGTGAGACTCCAAGCAGCCAGCCAATACCAAACTACATTCGCAACTTGGATGAATTAGGCAATCAATATAAGTAGCCAATGCAGTTGCATTTAGTTGGACCAAAAGAATAGCATTGGTCAAGATGAAGGCAATGATAGTATAAGAAGAATATTGTTAAATTACATGGATAAGAATATTCCTAAATGAAGGCTCTATGATATGGCCCTTAAAACTTATGACACTACTTTGTATCCACTTAAACCAAACCATAGAAAGCATGACACAAGCCCACAAAAATAACAAAACACTTTTGACAGACAGACCATATTTGACATGTTGCACGTAATCTTGTAATTAACATCAATGATACTATGCATAAAGGTTGTCAAAACTGTTGTACCTTCACTATATACAAACAAAGTTATGTTGCCAATGTCCCTTTGCATAAGTTATGTTGTACCTTCTTCTTTTTTTTTTTTGGCAAAAGGCAAAACATTTTGTTAATAAAACATTAGCTTAGCCACAAGGAGTGACCAAACCAAGACCAAATTACAAAACAGATTACACAAACTAACTAATATAGACAAACCCCAACCCAAATTACATGGAATTGAGAAAAACCACCTCTAACATATACCACATGACAAAAAATAAGTATAAAAACCAAGACGATGATGTCATACCAAGAAACAATCTACAAGTTCTAGTGTTCATTTTATTGAATAAGACCTTGATTAAATTGTTTATCCAAACAGATCCTATATCCATGATTTAAGCTTACAGTGGAACAAGACAAAAGGAGGTAATCAAGCCCAAGAATGATTTGGCATAAATGCATAATGCTTGAATGCATTAATATATGGATTTTACAATTCATCCAATCAAATCAGAGATTCAAGCATGAATTAGCTTCGTCATGGCTAATGTTTTTGGGAATTTTGAAGGAGATAGAGTAGAATGGTACTTAGTGGAGTAATTTGAAATAGATGACACAATGAAAAGGTAGAAAAACAATTGGAGGGAAGACTTCCAAATGGAAAAAAGAAAATTTCTGTAGACTTCTAAATGTGACGGATCATGATGAGGCTTTGATTAGTATGCCTGTTTTATATTTGGAAAAACACAAAATATTCAAAAATTACAATAATTAAAACTTTGAAAACAAATTTGAGTTAAGCTAGCCAGAGGTGACTAACGATTCTGACGTCTAAACCAAATCTATATTGGTCGGCTTTAATAGGATTCTATAATTATTGTTGAGTTATGGGCTGGTTTAGGTAACATGATTCACCTCTTCATCAAATATATATATATATATATATATATATATATATATATATGATGTTGGATATAGGGGAAGTTGTAAGAAGAATCAAAGCAAGAATGAAGAAGTGTGGAAAATAAGGAACACTTCACACTTAACCAAGAGGGGGGGGTGAATTGGTTAGTCTTGGTAAATTAAAATTTCTTTGATGAAAATCAGAGTTTCAAATCATAGTTTTATTGCCCTTTGGATCTTTATCACAAAATCAAGCAATAATCTTTATCACAAAATTAATCCAAGACTTGTTATGCCACAAGAACACACATGCAAAACAGAGTTCACACAAATATAGCTAAATCTGCAGAATTTAAATCACAACACAAGATTTATGCTGGTTCACCTCAAAACCTATGAGGCTACATCCAGTTTCTTCTACTCAACTCTAGAGTAGAGTTCCACTGTTGCAAATATTATTCTTACAAGTAATTACAAGCTTCTCTTCATCAACCCTAGATGAAGTTCAGAGATCTAAAACTCTATTAGATCCTTATAAGCCATACCCACACTGAGAACACTACTCAGCTGTCCTTGGAGAAACCCTATCTCCACTTGGAGAAACACTATCTCCACTTGCAAGAAAACCTTCTTACAATAGAGTCAACAATTACAAAGTTACTGCAGAAAACTAAACATTCACAAAGAGCTAGGAAAGAATTCACCTGATGATCCAAGAATGAAATGCATATGAATGAAAAAC
>PYAF01001700.1:843831-937664 GCA_007407185.1 Glycine tomentella | reverse complement strand
GATTTTGGTATAAGATAATTTAGTAATTATTTTTTAGAAATTTTTAAAAAAAGCAACAATAAGCTACTTTATGTTTATTTACAATTATAAAAAATATTTTTAAAAAGAAACAAATAATTTTATGAGAAGTTAGTATAAAAAGCTAATGATTTTATTTTTTTTTTACTCTTTTGAATTTTTTTATTTAAAAAACAAAAACAACTCATGAAAACTAAAGAAGTTACTGTTTTTTAAAAAAGAAATTACTATATATATAAAGAGTTGTAAATTTGTTACCATGAAAAAGGGCTACGTGGACTGTATCAAAATTGACATCTTTATAACGAATCTGACATCTTTTATCCTTACAATAGAAAACTTATAATAGAAAACTTTGTCACTTAGTAATTTTATCCGATACAAAGTAGGTATCATGATTAGTTGGAATTTACGCTGTTAAATTTATGGTAGGGTTTTAACACCTCAAGTGGAAACTGGAAATACACTTGAACATATTTGCTGAAAGTATATTTGTTGAACATATTTCTCTAATCATTTTTCTCTCTTCTCTTCTCTATGTTTTGCTGCTGGAAAAGGACATGAGAGGATCCAAACATCCCATTTTGAGTTTCCATAGGCTAACTAGCTAGCTACTAGCTAAAGAAATCTCATAAATCTCCCTCCGATCCAACTTCTCAACAAAAAACGAAAAGAAGAAAAAATTCTACGTAACTTATTCTTTAATTTAAATGATCCAGTTCCCATATGTATGCACTCGAGAGTATGAGTGAGGAATAATGATTACAGACTTTACAAAGAAATGTACTCCCTGGAGAGTTGGTAGATATGTGTTGAGTTACATGCTAGATAAAATACATGCTGTCTGGATTTTGATATTAAAAGAGAGAATCAATGTGTGAAAAAATAAAAGCAGAGGGAAAGAGAGAGAAAGTGGGGACAAAAAATGTACTCCTTGGATAGTTGTAGTCTTGTAGATATGCGTTGGGTTACATGCTAGATAAAACAGATGTTCTGGTCTGGATTTTGATATTAAAGAGAGATGGAACTAGGAATAAAAAAAAATAAAGGGTGGGGACCAAGGAGATATGGAAAATGATATGCATAGCAAACAATATAAACAGTACTTTGTAGACTAGTGATTCTTATATTATTTGTTCCGTCAATTTTGTCAATTCGAATTTCGATGTAATATATTGGAGACATAGTTATGAATATCGAATATCAGTTGACACAAGTAGTCCTGGTTGAGATTCATTACTTTTGGTGGTGAATATATACTTTGTACCGATACTATTATAAAGAAAATGGAGATTAGTTGCTTAAGGCTCCTTTGTAATTTGCACGCAAAGTTTCCGAGATATATCGAGTTGGGGATTGTCCTATATATTCGATTGCGTTTGAAACGGCTGCGTTTAGTTATATTTTATTTCGTGTACAAGTTAATCATGCTACATATTATTTTAACTCATTATTGTAGACGTGTAGTCGCTTCATTTGATATACGGAATAAAAATTTGTTAGATTCCAGAGTTATATGTAGCGTAGGCTCAAAATATTAATTAAAAATTATACAGAATGAGAATCTGATAGATAAAGTGGATAAAATGGGTAACTATTCACCTGATTTTGGGATCATTCCTTTCACCTACAAAGTACAAATTAAAAAATATGTTCTAATCTTTTAGTCTTTCTCCATTGTGTAATTTGTTGATTAACGATCTTTCAATACCTTGCCCATGCACAACGCATGGACTATACTTTTGGTTGCCGTACATTATTACTTTGTTCTATATGATGTGATTTTACATTCTTCATGTGCAAGATTAATCTGGACGATGTTGATTTTGGGTTCAAACCTATATTAGTTACCTAGTGTTAGGGTAGTTTACACAAAGTTTTGGGTTCAAACCTAACCGTTGTTACTAACAAAATAAAAAGTTAAACGATGTTTTAGTTTTAACGAAATTCAAAATGATTTTTGTATGCTCAAATCTTTCATTGGGTTACAAAGGCATCTGGAGACTATTAAAGCCACTTAGTATGCTCCTAGCTCACGGTATTTCCTGTATTCTAAAACAGAATCTAGAACACCCAACTCACGCTACTCATACAAGACGTTCCAATATTTCAACGGTTCAAGATCTCATAATGATTCTAAACTGCCATTGCAATTGCGGACATTGCTATTCCAAATATTGCGGATGTTGTGATGCGGATTGCAACCGTTTCGACATAAAATTATTATATGATTACACAGGATGTAAAAAATAATTATATAGCTATTATAATTATTGGTATAGAATGGTGTTATGGTTCCTTTGCAGTTTTGTTGCGGCTACATTGCAGTTGTGTAGCGAAAATTCATGTGATTTAAACTTGTTAGAAAATTTTAATGATCTAATCATGCTCACACACAAATAATAGAAATAATTAGAACAAGTGTGAAAAAATTAAGATTATAAATACTTTTTGTCATTATTATCTTGTTTGTTCCGAAGATGAGTTGCAATTGTTCGTGAATCAAGTAATTTGTGAATTCTTTGTAAGTCTTTCAAGCTCTAGCTCTAATGCACAAATGGTGTATTGCATATATTTCAGAGTGAGCTCAAGGACCTCAAACAAACAACTCATGTTACTAAAACAACCGAGAATAAAGGCATCTTGCACGTTACATTCTCCCACTTGGTCTACATATCCCGTCATATTCTACAGTGACAAAAAAATACATGAATCATGGCGATAGTTCCTATAATATGTACTAGTATTATCTTTCATGTATTATATTGCATTATATTTCTCAAACACATACAACTTAATGAATAAACCCAATGTTTATTCTAGGTCCAAACTTAATTGATGTTTCTCAAAATAAATAATTGTAGATGTACATAAATTGAATGAAAAACATCACAATAGAATTTCTTAATATCATTCTTACAATGAAAATCACATGGGAACCAAGTCTCATCCTTTCCACATGATCCTTAAATTTAAATGGTGGCATGCCCTTAGTTAAAGATCAACAATCATTAATTCAGTGCTAATGTGCTCAATAACCATTGTATTATCTTTAACACGTTCTCTTATTACGAGATACTTCATTTGCTTACCACATTGTTTCGCAAACGGACGAGGCGCTTATCCTTCAATGTATCTACCATGGTATTCTCTACTTCTATCTAATCTCATGATCTTAATTTGCTTACCGCATTGTTTCTCTACTTCTAATTTAAATACCTTAAAGGCATCTAATGCTTCATACGTATTATTAAGCATGTAAAGATACATGTATCGTGAATAATCATCTATGAAAGAAATGAAGTATTTCTCAACATATGCATCCATGTTTGGACAACAAATATCAATATGTGTGATTTCTAATAATTTAGTACTTTTCTTGGCACCCTTTTTGGACTTGTTTGTTTGTTTTCCCTCAATGCAATCTACACAAGTTTCAAAATTAACAAAATCTAGAGTACTAAGTACACAATCATTTACTAATCTCTCAATTCTTTGAATAAAGATATGTCCCAATCCCCGATGCCACAGCATAGAGGAATCCACATTCATAACACATTATTTTGTACCAACATTAACATGCATAGCATCATAAGTGGTATCATTTTACAAATTAATTTAGAAAAGACTATCAGACAATGCACCATTCCCAACAGACTATTCTTATGAAAAGGAATAACCAAAGGGTACAATTTACAAAAGAAACACCTGAATTCTTTTTTAATTCCAACTTGAGGTGGTATTTTACCACTTCCCTTGTTCTTATGGTCTTTTTTATTATTCTTCATTTTCAGTCATCATAAGAGAACTTTGTCCTTGTTTCAACTACAACCTCCCCTCTTCCTAAACACACATGGTCATGAGTTCATTGATTGACCATTTATCTTTATGCGTGTTGTAGGAGATCTTAAAGGGACCATATGGTGCTAGGAAAGAATTCAGAATGACATGCACCAGAAAAGAGTCATACATGTCCATTTCCAGAGTTTTAAGATGAGTTGCAATGTCCCTCATCTGCCCCCTCAGAGTATTGAGGTTCATGGAAGAAAATTTCATTATTAAGGTATTCCCTAAAGTCTCAAATTGTTCATAATGGACTTTAGGAGCACTCTCACGTTATTATATTGTTCAATTGAAACCTTAATACCTGTCGGTATTTTTGTCTTAGTGAACATCACACAGAGTCAGTTGAATCTTTCCCATTTCTCATATAGATCCACCTCTTCTAGTTCATTGTTCTCTGTAATAATCGGTGGTTCGTCTTTCCTGATAACATAATCTATATTCATATACCCCAACATTAGCATAATCCTTTCCTTCCAGATAGGGTAATTATTCCCTCTTAATTCCGAGACGTCAATTGTATTAATAGGTTGTATAGCTCCAAAATTATTCAACATATATGCTTATCATTAAAATTTGAGACAAAATGAAAAATAATAATATATCATGATTTACCAATGTAGATCATGCTCAAAATTATGAATTCAACTACATAAAATTTGTCTATGGGCTAAAATTTAAATTCAATTAATTTCATATAAAAATCATGATAAAACTATTTTGTTATGTTTCCTAATCCTTGTGGGCAAATCAAAAAATATAATTTAATATTTTATCCTAATTAATCATACAAAACTATAATAAAAATTCCTGTGGGATGATATATTTTATATTATATATGACTAATTACAATTAATATCATCTACCTTGTGTGATCTAGAGTCTTAATATATAATTTAAATAATTAAAATTGTTATGGCTAGGCTTTAATTAATTAAATTATAAATATCACTAAATATTCTCTAATTTCCAAAATTAATTTTATTGCAATTAACCGTAAACAATAAAATTAAATAATCAATTATTCAGATTAATCAACATAATATTACATGTATAGGAAAAATAAATTAATACGTATAATGACAAAATAAGAACAAATTATGTGAACACATATCATAAAATTGTCTTTAGTTCAATTGGTAAAATGTTTGATAACCATTTATTTGGTTAGGAAAACCCAATAATTTTCGGTCTTTTTTTTTATTATCCAAAAATGCCAAAAACTTCATTTTATATGATTTCCATTTTTAATCTCATTTACAAGGCACTCCATATTAATTTAAAAAAAATCAAACATACAAACACAAGGCAAATGCATAAAAGAAGTTATGATGCACAAACAAAATATTAGATCAAGTGCAAAAAAATTAAGATCATAAATATCTTCCGCCGTTACTATTCTTGTTTGTTCCGAAGATGAGTTGCAGTGAGTCTCTAACTTTAATGCATATATGATATATTACATATATTTCAGAGTGAGCTTTGAGACTCCAAACATACAATATATGTAACACCTAATCATCAAGATATCTATTATTAGTGATGGGTATAAAATATAGGTTGTTAGAATTTATATGTTGCGGAAAGATTGTTAACCATATATTTAACTTTATATCAATAAGATACACATTATCTCCTATTCAAATTAAGATAATTGTCTGCTATTATCTGTTATTATTATCTTATCAACATATTATTTATAAGCAAAGGCCCAAAGCCCACTCCACGCTATAAATACAACCCTCCAGGTTCTCTCCAACTCACTTCATTCACACTCCGTGCATATCACACATCCTACACTCCACACTTCATCCTCACTACGTTCCATAACACATCTCTCTTTCATATATACTTGAATGCATTACTCAAGTTCCTTATTCTCCATATATTAGGCCGAGTCCACACTTGGTCATTCCTTACGAATTTAATGTTCTGACTTGAGCGTCAGAGTGTTTTTCCTTTGTTTTGCAGGTCCCTCCTCTAAGCAAAGCCTAACTCTACTCCGGCATCACAGAATTTGGAGTCCACCAAGGCTACATCAAGCCCACACGTGAAATTTCCAGATTTTGGCCAAAACAATATCTATAAAGGAATTCCAATGCTTTAAATCAACATAAGAACCAATAATGTAATAATATATAAAAAGAGAGTTTACATTATTAATACTGGTGAGTCGCCACACTATTGGTATCAAGTATTATATGAGATCCAGGGTTCTATGTTGTGGACTACAACACTTGTTTATGTCATAATATCGTTGTTGTAGCACTACCCACAATCGCATCGGTCCGCAATTGTGATGTTGTTAACGAGGAGAGAGAATATTGCTGATGTCCGGGCTCCTGTAGAGAGTCAATGTCCGTACTCTATAGCGATATTGACAGACATTGTGTCTGGGCTGGCACTTGGAGGCTGAATAAGCACCTATTAATGAGGTAAGACTGATATGGAAGGTGGCCACGTATATATTGACATTTATGAGGTGTTCACGTGTCATTCTACTATTTTGGACTGGATAGATATCTTCCACCTTTATCATGTTTCACCTTTTAAAAAAATATCATCTTGTGGGCCTTTAAAGTACGAGGGCTTAGATCAAGAATTTTAGCATCATACGTGAAAAAATGATTAAATTATTCCCATAATCATTACCATGGTTAACACTCATCTCTAGTTACTTAAAATTGTCTTTATTCTTACTCTTAATGGTGATGTTGCCAGCTAGTCTTCACATTAGGACCTAATTACAATTCAACCTTGAACCATTAAGGCCTATCACATGATTATGATAAGACCCTTTCCCACATCAATGACAAAAAGGAAAGTTGTATTGGAAAGGGTTTTCCTTGCCCCTCCTAAAGGGAGCCGTGTACCTAATAAACCAACTGATCGATGTGTCTCTATAAGTCCAACTTTCACTTTGTTTAGGAGTCATTTAAGAATTACGACGGTTTAAGTAAGCTTCTCGAGAAAAATTTCTCTGAGAAGAAAATAAATGAAATAAAATTCTTTATTAAGTCGAAATAAAATTTATTTTTTTAAAAAAAATTGAAATAAAATTACTTCCAAAAACATTTTAAAAAAAAAAAACATGCATTTCCTCTTAAAATTTCTACTTTATTATCATCTAAATAAAACTTATTCTTCTAAACTCATTTTTAAAATGCTATTTTCAAACAAAAGTAATATTTTAGTATATTTCCTTTTTCTAAATCAACTTTATAAAATTACGTTTGAGAATAAATGAGACTGAAAGGTATGTTTGAAAGTAACTTTTTTCTTGAAAACTCAGTTCGGGAGAAGTATGTAAGACTTGAAAACTGAGTTTGTAAAACTTAAGTTTAATTCAAATCAAAAAATTAAGTTTAACCTTAACTAGGAGAGTTTGATCAAAAGGAGGTAATTTCATTTGGAATGTATCAAATGGGGGTATTTTTTGAATTAATTTCTAAATGAGGATAAGTCGTAAGAATTTTTACGACTTCTTGCTACAAAGTCATAAAAAAATTCACAATTTCAGTTTTTTTTTTTTTTTTTACTTTTTAAATAGTGAAGTGGTAAAAAATTCAATAATTTTAATTTTTTTAATTATTTATATAAAGTCGTAAATTTTTTACAACTTCAAAATCATGATTAATTTTTTAAAAAAAAATTTAAACAATTTTAAAGTTATTTTAATTATAATTTTCTATTTCATGATTAGTTGTTTAATTCTTTTAAAATTAAAAATAATTATAATTATTATTTTTTATAGTTTACAACTTTAAAGTGGTCCAAATAATAATTATAATTAAAATGACTAATTATTTTATAATTGAAGGACTTTTATTTTTTATTCATAACCATTATTTTTTATTAATATTTTCTTAACCAATAATAATTAGATAAAATAAATAAGGAATTATTTTTATATTATTAATTTATACCGTTTAGATTTCTTCTCATTTCTAAATTTAAAAAATAATAATAATTTATAAAATAAAATATAGAAAATATTAAATAAAATAAGAGAAAAATAAACTTATAATAAGCACTTATTGTGCATGACGGCATTATAGAAAAATAGAGTAGTATAAACACCATAACATGAAATGTAAAATTATAAAAAGAAGGCAACAACATTCATTGTTTGTTGGTGCAAATACATTTTTTTATATTGATTGAAAAGTATATTAAAAATATATATATTTAAAGAAAAGAGATAATAAAAAATGAACTTATACCAAAAAATTATTGTGCAACACGACATGACAAAAAAAAATAGTAAAAATTAAAATATAAAATTATAATTAATCACAACTATAATGTCATGAAAATTTTATGACTTTATATATAAATAATTAAAAGAAGTCGTGAATTTTTTTACAATGTCACATCAATAAATCATAAAAATTCCTACGACTTACCTCATTTGAGGATTAATTTAAAAAATACATCCATTTAATAAATTCTAAATGGAATTATCCATTTTTTTTATCAAACTTCTCCTAAATTAGTTTAACCTATATTTAAGTTCGTAAATTTTAATTTAAATATGTAATATATCTAATTTACTTGAGTTGTTTCAAAGTCAATGTCAGCAGAATTTAAAATTAACCCAAAAAAAAAAAAAGCATTGGAAGGTGAGCAGCACATCGTGGCTATACCTTTGTATTTGTCCCATGTTAACTATCTCAATTAATAACCGCATCCAAGGTACCTGGGCATAGTCTAGCTAGGTGTGTTATTTTAGCAAGACTTTCACAGCAACAAACAACACACTGAGACTGATAAAAGGTAAACAAATTAGGTAGTATATACTAGCAAATCCCCATCGACGGGGCAGCAAAGAAAAGGAGGTGGTGATGAAAAAATGATTTGTTCAATTATGTGATGACCCGTGAGAGAGTGAGCCAAAAGCTTAACTGCCTCAAATCCCTCCCACAGTGCCCACCATTACATGACAAAATCCCAACTCCCATATACAAACAATTTGCTGGCCGGCTGCTTCACATGCCTCCAAAATCCAACACGAACAGTGCCTCCTATGGCTACAGGTACTACTATCCTCTTCCTCTCTCTCTCCCACTGCTGCTGCTGCGTCTTATATTACACTACACACATCTCTCTCATCCCTCTCTCTTTCCAAACCAAAAGGGTTATCTCAAGAAGTGGGATTAGCACCCTTTTTGTAGCCATGAAAGTGATGTTCTCAGCACTACTCCTTTTGCCCTTCTGATAAAGCTGAACTTCCCCTAGAATGGTCTCTTTTGCCCAATTTGACTTCAAATATGTATTCTTTTCTCGGGACACGAGTTTTCCCCCCTCTCCTCCGATCAGTCTCTGTTGCTGTCAAGAACCATAATAATATAAATCCCCCACGAAAAAGCTGAACTGTCTCTTTTCCTCTCGCAGCTAATTTCACCCACAACAACTTGGATCGCTCTTCCCAATGGCAAAGGTACCCACTACTACTACTAGTCAGGTCCCTTTCTCTCTTTTTTCCTCTTCTCTCTTTTTTTTTTTTTTAAACACATGCTTCCTCCAAGCAATTTTATTTAAGTCAATAATATTTCTATCCGAAATCTCTGATTAAGCTAGTTATAACAAGACCCACGATTAAGCTGAAACAAATTCAACTTCAGTTGATCAATCTGCTTGGTGATTCCCTCTTTTCTGACAATTTGTTAATTGTTCCCCCCTTTCACTCTTTCTTCCCCCCTCCCTTCTCCCCCCACATGACGCAATTCACACCCTCACTTCCTCCTCTGCACCACCAAATCACACCCCTCCTCCAAAACCCTACCATGATGAACAAAAACCAAATCGCTAGGCCTAGGCCTTGGCCTGCAGCAGGCTTCCCTACTACCTCCAAGGCCCTCTCCAACTTCGGCGACGCTAACTGCATGGAACAGTTGCTTGTTCACTGCGCCAACGCTATTGAAACCAACGACGTAACCCTCGCACAACAGATCCTTTGGGTGCTCAACAACATAGCTCCCCCTGATGGTGACTCCAACCAACGCCTCGCCTCTGGCTTCCTCCGCGCCCTCACCGCACGTGCCACCAAAACCGGCACGTGCAAGATGCTCGTCCCCGCCGGCGGCACCAACCTCTCCATAGACACGCACAGATTCAACGTCATTGAGCTGGCTAACTTCGTCAACTTAACCCCGTGGCACCGCTTCGGCTTCACCGCCGCCAACGCCGCCATCCTGGAGGCCACCGAAGGGTTCTCCGTGGTCCATATTGTCGACCTAAGCTTGACGCATTGCATGCAAATTCCCACACTTGTCGACGCCATCGCCAGCCGCAACCACCACCAGGCGCCGCAGCCGATAATCAAGCTCACGGTGGCGGCGGACGCTAGCTTCAGGGACAACATCCCTCCCATGCTCGACCTCTCCTACGACGAACTCGGCGCCAAGCTGGTGAATTTTGCCCGGTCGAGAAACGTGGTCATGGAATTCAGAGTGGTTTCTTCGAGTTACCGAGACGGGTTCGCGGGTTTGATCGAACATTTAAGAGTGCAACAACAACATTTTGTTTATGCAGCAGAATCTCGTACTACTCCGAGTGAGGCTTTGGTTATAAACTGTCACATGATGCTTCATTACATCCCCGATGAAACCCTATCTGATACAACAGACTTGACCTCTTTTCTCTACGATTCTTCTTCTCTTGCTGCTTCTTCTGCTGTTAGCGTTACTCCCACTTCCTCACTGCGATCATTGTTCCTTAAGTCCCTGCGAGGTTTAGACCCAACGGTCGTAATCTTGGTTGACGAAGATGCGGATTTGACATCGAACAACTTGGTATGCAGACTAAGATCCGCGTTTAACTACCTATGGATCCCTTACGACACTGTGGACACGTTCTTGCCGCGAGGGAGCAAGCAGAGGCAGTGGTACGAGGCAGACATATGCTGGAAGATTGAGAATGTGATTGCACACGAAGGGGTTCAGAGAGTGGAGCGGGTTGAGCCTAAGAACAAGTGGGAGCAGCGAATGAAGAATGCGAGCTTTCAAGGAGTTGCTTTCAGTGAAGACTCTGTTGCAGAAGTGAAGGCCATGCTCGATGAACATGCTGCTGGGTGGGGATTGAAGAAGGAAGATGAACACATTGTGCTCACTTGGAAAGGACACAATGTACTCTTTGCCTCTGCTTGGTTACCTGCTTGAACATTATTGATTTGTACTCTATGAATGAATGATTAATAACTGACATTATTATTATTTTTATTATTTTCCTATTTAGTAGTCTTTGCAAGCTAGTAGTAGTTAGTTACTTTCTTAAATAATAGTACATTTTACTTTTTAAGAGTAAATAAGTAGATCAGGAGTTATTTGTAGGTCTTTGTCATGGTTTTAGATATTCTCAATTAATGCAGGTGTTTCACATTTCAATTCTTATAACATTTGCTTTTACACTTCATCATTCCTTTCTTTTAAATTAAAGTGACATTATTGAACATTTTTATTACTTTCTTTTTCTTTTTTCTTTTAATTTTTCTATCCTCTCTCAAAGTATACACTTTCATTGAGTGTAATTTTATGTTTTGTTTGTTTGTAGTAGTGATTAGAATGTCACTAACCAGTTGATACAAAGTTTATAATCTCAAGTAGTATATCTAGAAATAACAGAAATGGATCAATAATCCCAACGTTTATACTGCAGTTCATTATGTTTACCACATACTTATCCATAACCAAATTGTTAGCCGGGTATAGGTGCGAAATCTCATGAGCAGAAAAACCATTTTCCTGTTGATTGCTATATTTTGGACTTAGAGACAATCAGACAATCATTTGCCAAAACCACAAAACAAATTTAATTTTGAAATAAGATGTGGTCAGCGAGTTTGTTATGAATATTTAGCAAGGAATTAATAAATAAAAATGCTTTATTAAAAATCATGATAACGTTAAACATTACATTTGTATAAAAAACTTTCACTTTTAATTTCTCAAAACCATTAATTTCTTTTATCTAAACGATAAATTTTGAACACGATATCTATAACCACTGAATATTTGACCACCTGAAACTCTAATATTATTAATGCTGAAAGTGCATTAAATGAGAAGCTAGTGACAAACTATAATTGTCGTACGTACGTAGACCAACATGTACGTGTGATCATCAGTGTTGGCTTGTTATAATTGTCAGAATTCGATTCTCCTAAAATAATGTTTCTATAAGTACTGTGAATAAAAAGAGTGTTGTGATAAATTTTCTCCTTAACTAAATTTACCACAACTTGATTCCGGATAATACGTGCAAGTGCAAACACCTAACGTAATTTTCAGATATCAAAAGATTCAGAAAAAGTTATATACTAGTAATATTCTTGTGCTACGTTTGGATGGTGCGTAATAATATTCTTTTGCTTAATTAGCAGAAAAAAAATTCAGAAAAAAGAGTATGTACTAAACTAATGCTTACTTTACTCAATTACTTTTTTTTTTTGAAAAAAAAATTACTTTAAACTCAAGAGATTTATGAAGAGAATATTTAAGTTCGTGAAGAATTATGGATGAGTACTACAGATCGAAGATTAAATGCGTAACTGTGAAGAACATTGAACATACAAAGTGTTGATAATGGCAAAAGGTTGCAATCCGCAATTCACTTATGTAAATGGCAGCGCAAGGTGGCAAGAAAAGCTAATCTACAAGCTAATATTGGTTGTTGTTAGTTGAAACTGAACAACTGCTACTGTAACAAGTTGTAGTAGTGGGTCGCATGCATATATGTGTATAACGCTCTCGGGGTTCTCTATAAATTGGAGTTGGAGTTGCATTCTCTTGTAACGAAAAGGTTTGGTAGGAGATATACAACCATAGCCGGCCGGTCGGATATGTTGAACCGGGACTGATAGTATAACTGATTCGGTTTTATTATTTGACCAATTATGTAGTTGATTCGGTTAAACCTGATCAAAATCGATCAAATTCGGCTGATCTGGTATGTTTGGGTTCACTGTTTTTTTGGATTTTTTATAAAAAAATTGAAATATTATCAATAGTTATTTTTTATTTTGGAGTATGAATTAGCTTTTTTTATTCAAATAATGTTAGTCATATACTTATATATAATAGATATACATATAATTTTTAATTTTAATATATATACCGGGTCAATTACTGATCCATCGGTTGGATCACTGACCCACTATCTCGACCGAATCAATGATTGGATCGACTTTAATAATATTGTATACAACTATTAGAAAGTGTTGGGATTCATTTACAATAACAAAGTATTGGGATTCATCCTTAGACTAACCCCACTATTTTGCATTGTACTCTTGCCATCTTGTGATTTTGTGTAGAATGAATACTTATTGATATTGTATCCCTACCAAGTTATAACATTTCGTTTAGGTCCATTTGTTACTTTCCTTAAAGTTTCAGAAGCATTATCGTCACCGAAGATTGTATTTTTAACCAATTTAGGAAAGTCTTGTTATGTTCTTTCAACACCCTATTCTTGGTCATTTTTGGGTTACTTTCCTTTACTAAGGATTGTGACAAACTATGTACGGCACAACATCATTAGTGTTATTCAATATGTACAAATGCGCTTGATTCAATTCCTCTAGACCCAGAGTTATAACATTCAGTCCTCGTGAACCTTTACCTCTTACTCTCTCGTCACTCTCAATGTACTATGAACAAAACACAATAGCTTCTTTTGCAATGTACCTTTATACAATAGATGCTTCATGACAGTGTAGATCCTTGGTATACCCTAAGATCTTCATGAATCGCTCAACCGGGTACATCCACCGTAAATAAATGAGGCCACACAGTTTAATATCCCTCACTAGATGAACAATTAAGTGAACCATGATGTTGAAAAAATAAAGGGGGAAAATACATCTCCAATTGACACAAGATAATAGCAGCCTCATTTTTCAAGTCATCTAACTTTACAGGGTCAATGGCTTTGCTAATATAGCATTGAAGAATAAGCACATGCGAGTTATGGCATGCCTGACTTTGTTAGGCAAGATGTCTAGTATCGCCACGGCCAAGAGTTGTTGCATAAAGACGTGGTAATCATAAGACTTTAAGCCAACTAGTTTAAGATCTTTCACCTGCACAAGGCTCTTATTATTTGAAGAGTATCCATGTGGTACTTTCACACGCCGCAGACACCAACAAAAACTTGTCTTCTCATTTCTTGACAAAGTATGACATGCTGGAGGCAAATATATTTTCTTACCATCAGACCTTAGATTTAATTGGTCATGTATACCCATCTTAGCTAGATCTTGACGAGTATTCGAACCATCATTCGTCTTGCCTTTAATGTTAAAAAGTGTGCCAATTACACTATCACACACATTTTTCTCCACATGCATAACATCAATACAATGTCTAACATCTAGAACGGACCACTATGGAAGATCAAAGAATATCGATCTTTTCTTCCATATGTGAGTTTTACTTGTTAGCTTCTCTTGGTTCTTTCCAAATATAGTATTTATGCCCTCAACCCACTCAAAAACCTGCTGACTAGTTAAGGGTATTAACACAATTTCATTTTCTAACTTCCATTGAAAGTTATTTTCAATCGTTGATAAGGGTGATAAGGTTTGAGAAAACATCGATGCCAAGTGTACATTGTTTTTCTTCCATGTTTTAGTTATACGTAGCTTGTGTATTCTTCATAGATAGGGCATGCATGATGCCCTTGACACTATATCCACTCAAATTCTCATATGCTGGAAAGTCATTAATGGTACAAAATACCATTGCATGCAACTTGAAGGTCTCATCATGATTCTCATCAAACACGTCAACCCCTTCCCCCACAACTTTCTTAAGTCTTCAATCAAAGGACTTAGATAAACATCAATGTCATTTCTTGGTTGTCTTGGCCTTAAAATCATCATAGACAACATCATGTATTTTCACTTGATGCACAACCAAAGAGGTAGGTTGTAAATTACTAGCAAAACAAGCCATGAACGGTGGTTAGTGCCTAAATTGCCAAAGGGATTCATTCCATCAATGGAAAGTCCAAACCTAAGATTTCTTTCCTCTTTCCTGAAATTCGGATACAAATGATTAATTTTCTTCCATTAGGAAGAATCAGTCGTATGATGGAGCATTCCATCACAGTTTCTCCCATCTGCATGCCATGTAAGGTCTTTTTCATCATCTCCATTAGCAAACAATCGCTTAAACCTTTGAATAATAAGAAGATACCATAACACCTTTGATGAGGGGGCCTTTCTTTGTTTTTTCATCACTATTACACTCGTCATCCTTCACTTTGTACTGTGATACCCCACACTTGCGCCATTTATGCATTTCTTCAAACTCATCTCGGAATAGTATGCAATCATTAGGGCATGCATGAATTTTCTTATAATCCATACCCATCGGACACAATATCTTCTTTGCCTTGTAGTAACTTTTTGGCAACGTGTTTTCTTCTAAAAGCATACCCTGTACTACCTTAAGCATTGATGTAAAGGTTATATTACTCCACCTATATTTGGCCTTCACATTAACCAAACTTAACACTGCTAACAACAGTGTCAATGACTTCTTGCACCTCGAATACGAAGGCTTCTTCAAATCACTTTCTAATGTATCATACAAAGAGGCATATGCTTGCTGAAAAGACTCTTTTCCAAGATCACAAATCATGTCCTCTAATTGATCTCCCGTTTCTACATCAACTTGCTCAGTTTGGGACCCCTTTGCATGTCTGTCAATTCACCATGTCATATCAATGTTGTATAATTCTTCTCAATCCATCACAAAGAAGATGTTCCCATATCCCATTCAAACAGTTAATACAAGGACACAAATATTTCCAATCCTCACCCGGTTGAGTTCTTTCCAAGGCAAATTCCAAGAACTGTTCAACCTCATTCTCATATGCAGGGCTCATGCAGCTTGCATTCATCCAACTTGGATCCATCTTTCCTCTTCTGTGATACTCAAAGTTATTTCATGCATGAAGATCTCACTTTTTTCGTTAAAGATGTGGTCTTATCCCATTCAAGAAAACATTTTTATACTTGATTCATAGGCATAGGTTAAGTATATTTTCTTATATTTGACAAAATTTCGGCAACATTTTGTATTGATCTCCAAGTATATGACATGAAAGCGGTGACATTAATTCCACCACAATCAAGTATGCACTTGGAGAACAAAGCGAAATGCACTATACCAAAATTTCATCAAATTTAAGAAAATAGACTTAACTCATACATATGAATCTAGTATAAAAATGACTCATCCCATACTGTCCAAAAGGACAATTCAAGATTCAATACAACAATTAGTCCAAACTGTCTGTATTAATTGTTGTATTGAATCTCAAACGGAAAACTAAGATTCACTCATAATGAACATAACTTTTATATAAAACAATTATCATTAATAAAATGAATAAAAGCTTTGCAATAAAATCAATTTCCAAGATTCATTAAAGAAATTGCTACTATGACTACCAAGGATATATACATTAAAGATGAATATCTACATTTCCATCTATAGTGTAACATTGATGAGTAAAGAAAGTTCTCATACAAGAAGTTCATAAATCAAGCATAGTAAGGTCATGGCAGTGTTTGAATAACAGATTGCTACACACACCAAGTTTTCTTCCAATCTCAGCTAGTGAAAAACAAAGTGAAAAACATACATTCTATTTTTGTAGTATGCATACAACTAGTTCTTGATTTCATCCTAAATTGACCAATAAAAACAAAGTGAAAAAGAAATGGGTTGTAAGCTAATCATAATAACAAGCAATGAAGCAAATCTTCATCTCACCAAGATTGAAATCATATAACAGTATGGCAAAAGGCATGGAAATAGAGGATGTATTATTTCCACTCATCACAATTGTCAATAGTCATTCTTATTTCCACTAATCATAATAACTGAGTATATCTAGGTGTGGTCCTTAGCTTGGTTTATTACTAAGTACCTTGTAAATAACGTGTACTCTTAAGCAGTTGAAAATCAAAGCCCCAATCAACAATATCACAAAGGGACACCCATCCCACGATCATGGGCCATCTTCAAGTAGTTATTTGACGTAAGTTCAACAAACAATGACATTAGTTTCAAAAGACCACTACTACTACACCAATCAATTTTCAAAACTCCGTTACAGATGTCAATTACCAAAGACTCGAGTCCTAAAACAGTCCCACTCCCACCCTATGCGACATTTCTAACTCATCATGGTGCCTCTTTCAAGTGTTAAAGAAAAGAGAAACATTACCATCTCGTAACTACACTTAGCAAGAAATATCTTAGTTCCACTAAGATAAAAATATTACATCATCAAATATACTACCATGATATTTACCCAACAATTGTAGTAACAGATTCTCCACAAAAAATCCCTAACAAGAATAATCTTTCCTCACACTACTGAAAAAGTGATTACAAATCAAGCATTCGGAAAGTAGAAACCACAGGTATAAGTGTATTTGTACTATTGGTATATTTCCAGAATTGTAACATGAAATGATGAAATTATCATACCAGAAAACATTTCATGTGAAGTTACCAATTTTAAACTCTCTTTAGGCTTGCCTGCACAAAAGCCTCAAATCCAGAGCAAGTGTCATTATGTTGTGTTTATTGCTATTTTCTTGGGAAAGGTAAATTGATATACAACTCTGCAGATTATAGGTAAATTAAAAGATATAGTGTTTCATACAAAACTCTAATAAATTCTACATAGATCATTCAACTTACCTCATGTTGATAATAATAACTATGAATGGAAGAAACAAAAGATCAAACTCGAAATCACTTATCAAGGTATCAATAAAACTATGATACCAATTTGGCACCCTCAACTTACTTCAATGTTGTGATATTAATAACTACAAATGGAAGAAACAAATATCAGACTCGCAATCACCTAGCCATTCAAGGTATCAATCAAACTATTATACATTGCCATGAACCAACTTTTCTAACCAATAAACTTATGAGTAAAGTTCACATGCAGTCCCTAGCAACAGGCACAAATTAGCAAACATCTATTAGGTAATTGGATTGTACTTAGGAAAATAGCTAGTTTATCACTCTAACCATTTGCGCAAAAATTATTGTAACACCCCGTATGCATCCGGTGTATTAACAATTACTTAATCAGATTTGCGCAGCAACTAATTTAATTAAGAACCACAAAAACAATTTCAAAACCATATATCTTGATTCATTATGTATGGTACATATCCACAAAGCATAAATCGAATGCCATATAACCACAACTAGCCCCTAGGATCTAGATAACATAAAGGCAGATAGACAAAGTATTCCAGCAGATATAACGGGAGAAACATAAACGACATAACTTAAACTGGTTATGTACATATACATCATCATCATCAGAACCACTCTTGTGGCTATACAAAAGAATAGGCATCCCTTGCCATGATCTTACAGATCACATCCTCACACGAGGGCATACAAAACATGTATTGTTTATACAACATAAACATAAACAAAGTCCATCATATGTGTACACACACATCTTCCCTCGCAGGGGTACAAAATACATCAAAACAAAAGAGTGAGCTACAATGCTCTCCTCAAGCTGCCAAGCAGCTGCACCGAGTCTGTCTCTACTGGGGCCTCCTGCCCTGAGACCTATCATCTCTGTCAGATGAATCACCTGCAACACATAATCCCCACACGGGGTGAGATACACATCTCAGTAAGCTCAAGACTCTTGGAGACTTCTCCTCCCCCCTGGCTCACTTCCATGATACACACATCAAAGGCATTACAATCACTAGGCCTCCCGACCCTCACAACAATACATAACCATCATCTAGCTCTAATGTATATTTGTGGTACTACGCCCGCCACAAGATGCATCATCATCAGCATCTGGGACTCTCAGTCCCCAATGTGAGACCGAAACTCACACCCGTGCCATCCCATCAGGAGCTACTCCTTTACACATGGATGCACGTATGTGGCACGTACATCGGGACCACCTATTTCTTGGTCTTAAGGGATCATAATCACCCTTTACATGAGCAAACCAAACTAGGAGGTGCGCTCTACTCCTAGAGAGGTCCATATCTATCTAACTGGCCAGAAGATCTATTCAACAGATAACCATCCACACAAGCATAGAATCATGCATACATATTATCATGAGAAAATTGTAACAACCAATTCAATGCACATGCATCATGTATGTAACCATCATTTCCTCGGAGTATGGTGGAACACAAGTAGTGAGAAATATTCTCCAAGAGCAAAGAACTTACCTGGCAAAGCCGTGCTCTGCAGTTCAACCCCAGAACGGTGGTCTACACCACTGACACCCTCGGTGTCAAGTCCTATACAAAGGCACACAAGCACAATCAATAATCAACCCAACCTTACAAGGCTTAAGTACAAAACAATGGTTCTCAACCGTTAAAATGAAAGGAAACATCATTCCTTTCCATCTAAACCTCTTAGTCATCTATCTTAAGGTTATCAGAACTAACCACTTTATAAACACTCACAGACCCTCAGCAGGTCTATCTCGGCGTAACCAAGGCACTAGAGTCTCCCCAAGACTCGGTATAAGTCAAATCAAAGAGCTCAATGCTCTAAACAGGCCAAAACTCAAGAATTAACAAAGTCGCTAAAACGGTTACTTCAACACAATTTCACCGTTTACATAGCTCCCTAAGCACATATAGTACAAGCATCAAGGCTCATGCATGTCCTACAATCACCAGTTTAACCAACATTCTTCCTACACATGCATTTCTCATAGCCAAAAATCAAAGTCCATGAAATCAATATTTCAAAGCTAATTCTTCATCACAATAACTTCCTAAGCATACTTTTCTAAAGGACTCAAGCCTAATACCAGCTCTAACTCAAATGGGTCACTATTCACCTCAAGAACAAATTCACAAATCAAACGGTAAAACTCAAGTTTCTTACCTCTAAAACGACAAGGAAGGCTAGTGGAAAACCTTTCCAAGCTTGGGTGTCCGTGATCGCCTCCTTTCCCCGCCAAACTCGAGTTTTGTGAAGTTTCCTAGAGAATGCGATCTCTCCGTTTGAATGTTTTTAGGAAAAAGTGATGAAGAATTCTAGCTCATAGGGTGATTCCCTACAAGTTTCATGTTGAAAGGAAAGTGTTTTGATGAAGTTTGGTGAAGATATGGAGCTTCCTAGTGCTCTAATGGCGGAAATGGCTCAGAGGAAGAAGAAAGGAGGAGTTTTGGCCCAAAAATCGTGAGAAATGACTTTATATAGTGGCACTGTCAAAGCTCCTGCGCTGATCGTGCCAACTTCACGGTAACGGCGCCACATTTCAGAGGACATTGACTTCCTGGAGTACTTCTGGCGCTATCAGCACCACTCTGGCGCTACTGGCGCCAGATTCCAGTGAGAAATGACCTTCTGCTGCCATCTCACGCTATCAGCGCCAATATCACGCTATCAGCACTAGTCTCACGCTATCAGGGCCAGACTCCAGTAGTCGCTAATTCCGTCACTAATGCTTTTGCGACAGAATTTTAGAAATTAAAACTTCTCTCTCTTTCTTTCTTTTATTTATTTAACCTAGGTTATTATAATTATCATTTGTCGTGATGCACTCATCTCTAAGTAAAACTATTTACAATTATCATCCACATTGCTTAGTTATTGAAATCTCGGCTAGGAGCACTTAGCCTCAGCCATAGGTGATAGGCCAAAAAAATGCTTAAAAGAAACTATCAACAATTGATCTTAAATGCAAAAATCACTTAGATCTAATTCCTTCCAATTAATGATTGCAAGGCATACATCAAAATTTGGGCAAACAACCACAAACCCTGGCTATTAGCGTGAATTTATAAAAGAATCAGAATGGGTATACATAAATTTGTTTGCACAAAGTTACTATCGGTAGAATCTACAAAATATAATTAAGGAAATCAACTCAAAAAAATCTTCAGATAAGCCATAGATATTTCCATCTTTTAACCAGTATCATTAGATCATATTAACCTTTTCCTATCAATCTACAACATTGGCAACAATGGAGTGAATAATCCATGCACATAGGTAAGAGTGAGAGAGTGGACATAATGAAATATAACAGAAGACAGGGATGTCAGATAGAAATAGTAGCTCTAACATTCATTTGAATATCGCATATCAACTTGAAACAATTTTTGTATTGGCATCAAGAATAGAACAACAATACAGATAAATAACAAGATCAATTTATATAATATGATCAAGATCAAGATTACAAAATTATAAAGTTAATCATTTTCTTCATGAGTTATCTTTTTAAAAAAAAGGTTAGTGGAGAATAATTTACACGAGAAAGTTACATATGGTCAATGTTTCAAGACAAGATTTAAAATAGTTACATTACATTTGTGCGCCATTGATAAGAAAAGTCGTGGAAGTTAATGCACAATTTCAATGCCCTAAGCATTTCCATATGATAATGTCTCTAAAAAATGTCCCCCAAACATCATCAGTTGCATATCCTATTTTAAGCATTCAAACCCTTATGTAGAAGTTTTTCCTTTCATTTTTATTGTTAATTTACACCAGCCTTATTCTCACACTCTGCCAAATAGGTGAAACATGAAAAGGAAGGATAAAGACTACAAAGCATTTGTTTGGTTGAATGATGTGAAAACATATTTGGACAAATTGTAAGCTTCTTAATGTTATATTTTTTCATAAAACACTTTCACTTTCTCCCACTCAACTTGTGCTATGACAAAACGAAAATATACTAATATACTAAAAGTATCTACTTGGTTGTGCCATTGGCTGCATTTCTCAGGTTCATTTGCTGAATTAAATTGATGTTACAGCTCTAATTGTAGAGATATAAAAGGAATATTTCTCCCTCCTCTCACTCTCCAAACTGTGTAATGCAAATGCATGTGTAATGACCACGTCTTCTTCACCACTCTTTAATGCATATTTTTATTATTTTAACTTTTTTTCATACCAAGTGTTAAATTGTTTCCAACAAAGTCTAATAGTAATTGTTGTGAAAATGAGGTGTTGCTTCTAGTTCCGCATCCTACTACATGTAGATCTAGAAGCTGCAAATGGCTCTCATCTAACTATAGGACGGGGAAGGGATATTGAATAAACTCGTCCTTAATTACTTTTCTTTCTAAAAATTAAAGGATTTGTTGATCTTCATATAAATGCTATCACATGAATAACAGTCATAAATAGTAACAAAAGCATGAAATTAAATTTCACAATAAATAGAATACCAGATGAAGATTTGAAAGAGTGAAAATAATCATCATCGCATCTTCTGGGTTTATTTTATAGATTGAAAAGTTCGAAAATATACAAAAATTAGATCTAGCAAAGAAAATGTCAACGACTAAGTATCACGAAGACCAACCTAAACCTTCTAAGAAATCTCAACAATTAAGACTCATACTATACGATTATTAATAAAAGGATGTGAAATTTTTCATTCCGTACCTGTACCAAGCTACTATTTACACTAAGACTCCTACTTCTGAGCAAGTTTCTATTTTAAATGATAAATCACACATGACACAACAATCTGAATCAATTGTACAGTTCAAATAAAATGAATAAAATTATTTCACCAAAATGGAAAAGAGAAGGGATAGGCACACACCTATATACTTTTACCCTTTCCATAAGTGTGCCTTTACAACTTCTTTCTTTAATTAAAGCTAGATAATTTCCACAATCTAAGTGGTTCATTTTTTAAATGATAATTTTGATACTTATATTCTGTAATAGATCTTTCTTCAATTTTTAAGACAAAGTAGGTTCGTCTATCCTCTAAAATGTAATAGTACAACCACATGAAATAAACTTACTACCCACTCCTTTAGGTCAGCATCGTAAGTTTCCCCACTATTTGGATATATAACAATTGGTTTTATAGTCACCTGAAGAAATCATATGTGAATCAAGGATAAGTATTCTGTAAAGACAAGTCCCATAACTATGATAACATAATAGCTTATCAACACTGGCACATTCCTTACATGAAAGTAACACAAAAAAAAAATGACATTTTCACCCAACCAACAATTAAGCTAGAATCATAGCCCAACTATATTTCTGTTTATTTTTTATGCCTTAATATCATGTAGATTAATCCAAACTCATAACCCAATATTAATACCCTAGTACCTATTTGTGAGGTAGATTCTAAATTGATGTGGATCTTCTTAGCTCAGTCATAAAAATATCTCTAAATAAATTTTGAGGGAAATAAAGAAGGGGATCTTATGCACTTACAGCGAGTTCCTCAAAAATTCTTTAATTTTGATGAGACATCCGCATGGAACCTCATCAATTGGAGAGTGGACAGATAAGCCTCATGTATTCAGCCCATATGAGTTTAACAAAATTCATTTGACTAGTCACCCAAATTTTATTTTATTTTTATTTTTATTTTACATTTTATATATACAATAACATTTGAAGCTTAAGGTTCTTTGCCTGACATGTGTAACATACAAGTTGCCTCCATTGCATATATATATATATAGCCGACCCCGAAGGAAATTTCATGGCAAACATGGGCACTAAACAAATTCAAAGCACTGCTAAATATGAGGATGGATAGTTCCACACATCTGCCCCACTACTTGGCACTACACTTTCAACTCATGGCTATGGGCACAGTATGTTTTTTCTATGCTACTTTTGTTTCTAGTGTGTCAAGGAAAAATGCGTGTCAATTTGGAGAGCATCTTAAATTCTGATCAATATGTTAGACATCTCATTTGAGTAGATACTTTGTTCGATTTAACAATAAGTTGGTTGTTACACATTTGATCACAAGATGCATTAAAACCCCATTTTTTTTAAAGAGGCATTGTCTACTTGGTTCTATGTACATTAAACACATTATTACTTGCAAACAAAGAATGTATAAAATGTAATAAAAATAATAATTACAAAGATTGTAATTATGACATAAAAGTAACACTTATACATGTTTTGCCAATTATGACCCACAATATGATTACACTATAACTTCTTATTGTGAATTTATGATCAGGATTTATTACCATGATAAATTTATGACCCACAATATGATAACTTTTTCATTTTTTCTTTATATCAAACACCTGGACCCAAGGTTGTCAGAATCGCGATTTTATGTAAACTCGTGGAGACCTAGTAGAATCGTAAGAGTCTACTTCAGACAAAAAAAAATCAATTACCTATATATAAATAAAAAAAAGAGTGTATTAATAAAAAAAGAGTGTAAATAGCAATTATTTAAATTAAAACAAAAGTCCAATTTTTAATTAAAAAAATGAGTCAGAAGGTGTGTAGTAAACAATAAAGGGATGCAAGAAGCAAATCAGTTATGGATCTGGCCCAATACAAAAAAACCTAATCCTCCCCATATAAAACCTTCTTTCTCCGCTGCATCCTCATTTTCTCCCTTCTTTTTCGATGTTGTGCTGCATCTGCTCCAATTCTTTTGCTTCAATCTCTTCTCACCTTTTTCTTCCGTTACTGCGCTGCATCTCTTCAATCTCTGCTATATTGCGGCATCTAATATCATCAACTTCTATATCCGAACAGGAACGCGAGGAACACTTGAAAGACGTCGTTTTACAATCATCTGGACTCGCCAACTTACACTCGAACTTGCGATTTTGCTCAGAATCAGATGATTCTACTATAGAATCGTATAATTCTACTCCAAAATCGAGTATGCTTCTTATTTAACTCGTGGAGGGGTGGTAGGCTTGTAGAATCGAACGATTTTGCGATTTAAATCGCGATTTTCACAACCATGCTTGGACCTATAAATTAGTCCCATTTAGTTGACTTGGGTATGATAGAATGCCCTATCTAAGAGAGATGGAATCATGCAAATGAGATCAAAGATCAATGACCCTACTTGTGTGAGTCAATTACTACTTATTAGTAATCAGAAATGAACCCCACCAGAAGTATTACTATTCACCAACTCAAAAACATAAGTCTCCCAAAAAAATTAAGAAGCATGCCGGAGTATTAGAAAGGAAAAAAATTTGCACGTGTGTCGCCCAGGGCATAAGGGGCATGATGACTTGACGTCATCCTCACCTTCCTCCGGCTTATCACCGGTAAGGAATTGCACCTCACTGTAGTTATTTTTCAACTGCAGGGCATCCAAATCCCATTTGAACAGGTTCAAACAAGGTCAATGAAATACCAAGCACTAGGTTGTGTCCTCACAATTGGAATATCAAAGACCAGACAAAGTTTTGCAATTAAGAACTCAAGAGACATCCATATAGCCAAAGTAAGTAATAAAATATGAAAAATCAACAACATTCATACAAACTTGGGCATGAAGATGAATCAAGAATAAACAATGAATCACAAAACAACGAGAGTAACGATATTCAAAGTTCAAACCTGGTTGAAAGTAAGAGAACAACAAGGGTAGCGAAGCCAATGAGTACCACACGAGTGGTGATGGAGAGGCGGCGACACAATGGAGGAGAGTAAGAGAGTGGCAGCAATGCGATGGCGCAGTGGAGGAGAGGAAGGAATGTGTGGTGAGAGTAAGAGATCGAGGGTTCTTTGTGAACTCGAGGCCCCAAGGTAAAACATTTGGAATTTTAATCTAAGGGTCAACATCGGTTTTGAGTAAAAACTGATGTTAACTGAGCATTTTACCACATCGATTTTCTAAAAACGGATGTTAACTGAGTATTGACAACAACAATTTTCTAGAAACCGATGTTAACTGAGTATTGACAACATTGGTTTTCTAGAAACCAATGTTAAGATCCTGCTAGCAACATTGGGTTTTCTAGAAACCAATGCTAACAAAGTCCTTATTTACAAAATTGTCACCGTTCATAACTTAACATCAGTTTTGCATTTAACCGATGTTAAACTAGCGATGTTGAATGCATATTTTCTAGTAGTGACATTATTTTTAGGAGCGAGGAATAGTATTGACACCAACTCTATAATTTGTTGGGCAAGTTAATGATTATATGATTTCAATGATTCCCAGGGATAAAAGGAAATATCTTAGCTTTGACTCTCTTTGTCAATCTGACGAAGACAGTGAAGTACAAGGTCAATGGTTCACCATTGAGTTCCTAAATGAAATTAAATGTTCTAGAATTCCAAATCACTAGTTGAAGTTAAAGGTTTGACTCCCGTCATTCTTATGAGGAACATTGATTAAGCAGTTGTCTTATGCAATGGAACTAGACTATTAGTTAATCTTTCTCAAAAATAATGTTATATCTACAACTGTTTTGAGGGGCACTAATATAGGAAACAAAATATTGGTTCCTGGAATGAATCTAGTGCCTACCAACCTAGGCTTACCCTTTAAATTCCAGGGGAGACAATTTCCATTGGTTTTGTGTTTTACAATGACAATTAATAAAAAGTCAGGAGTAGTATGTATCACATGTGGGCAATTGTATGGTGCATTTTCTAGAGTAAAGTCTAGACAGGGTCTTAAGATTTTGATATTAGATGATCATCATAAAGTATGCACATAAAAAAGATTGTGATTTACATAGAGCAAAAGATATGAATGATTTGCAATCCCTCAAAATCTCATAGTTTTGATTATAATAAAAATATTAAAATTTGACAGACTAATAAAATCTATCGAGTATTAGATATTACATGGGTCTAATATAGATAAAGATATTGTATTCTTTAACTTAGTAATAATCTAATTTGTTAATTGATCCTACTATTTATCATATTCTCTTTATAACATAATTGGAGTGAGATTATTTTAATTTAGTTAAAATATCATGTATAATTGTTTTTTTTATACATTTTAATGATTTTTTTATACATGTATAATTGTTTTTTATGCTTTGGCACACTCGGAACCTCAATGTTTGGCGTCATAGTGTAGTTAAAGTGTTAAACTCTCAAGTCTTAATCCATTGCAAAATCGCACGTGCCTTTGACCATATTATGACTTGGAACTTGGAAGCTTCGGAAAGGTCAAGGTGGCCCTCTCTCCTTGGCATCAACAACAATAACAAGCCCTAATCCTTTTTCTTCTTTTTCTTGCACTTCCCAAAGCAATAGCTACCAATGTACTCATCCACTAACTGCAATTGAAATCCACCCACTTCACACTCTCAATTCAAATTTCAAGGTTTCGCATTCTCATCGCTGGGTTCGTTTCCCCTTTTTTTTCCCGCTTTAGTGTTGTTGGGTGCTCTGAGTTTTCGATTCTTGATCAACAATTTCGCGCATTCAGGTTCGTCCTCTATTGCTCCAACTATCCAATTTGAAGTAGCAAAGCCAAGATTTTGCATTATCTTCCAATAATTTGTTTTTCTTTATTTTCCCGCTTCATTGAGTGTTGTTAGTTTTCGATTCTTTGATCAATTTCGCGAGTTGTGGTTCATCCTCTATTGCTCCAGCAACCGATTTGAATTTTGAAGTAGCAAAACTGCTTTTCCGATTTGAATTAGTACCAATTGTTCTCTTAACTGGTAACGACTGTGTGAATAAATTGTAGGATATTCTGTTTTTAAACTTTGGAAATTTGAGTATTTGGGTTTTGGCTATTTTTTGTATGGGTTAATTTTTATAGCTGAAGTTAACGAATTTGGAACCAAATATACAGTTGGCTTTTATGTTCCAATTACGTTATAATTTTTTGCTGTATGATGGTTTGATTCTGATAGCAGCAGTGATAACTTGGGGAAGCATTATGCCAGCGGTGCGGTATTTTTCTCCTGAAGACACCATAGAGCAAAAGTTACAAATTGAAAGGAGGCTTGGTAGTGTGAAAACGTGCAAGTACTTTAATCTTCTGGAGAGATTTCTGAGTTTCAAAATTAGCAAACGTGAGTTTGATAGGATCTGCATAGCGACTATTGGGAGAGAAAATGTACCTCTTCATAATCATTTTCTCAAGTCAATCTTGAGAAAAGCATGTCTCTCCAAGACAGCCGGGCCAAGAGAAAGCAAATTAGAAAGTGTTTTGAACGTGAAAACGCCAAATGGATGTAGCAACCTTCAGATGCTGTGCAAGGATTTTCCTCAATCTCCTCGAAAAGGCAGGACTCCAAATTTGCGTGATCGCAGATCCAGGGACTGTCCCAGCCCTCTTGGTCCTCATGGGAAGAACAACAGCATTGGATTTGAGGATTCAATCCCAAAAATTCATGAGCAGCTAAGTATTGTCAATCTTCAATCTGCAGGTAGTAGACTTGCTCTCTCTGTGGAAGATGGGGAGGAGGTTGATCAGGATTATGAAATCCTGAACCTTTTCAAAAAGAGCCCCATTCAAGCACCTCTTGCTATTCCCACTTACAATAGAAGACCACCGCAAAAACATTTATCCCAAGGATTATCATCTGGTACTGTAAGTGATACCTGTCAAAGCATTGCTCAGCTACCTGATACATGTTCTTTGACGAAAAGGTTGGAGCAGAAATTGGAAATAGAAGGACTTAAGATCTCAACAGATGCAGCCAGCTTGTTAAATAATGCACTTGATGTTTACCTCAAAAGATTGATAAAGCCCTGTTTGGATTTAGCTGCTTCAAAGTCGGTAAATAAGTTCAGTGGTCCAATACAACCTGGTTTGAGTGAACTACCAATGAGAAGATGTGTGCAAAAGCCAATTGGATCTCCTTCTGTATCTATATCTGACTTTAGAACAGCAGTAGAGTTGAATCCTACTATATTAGGGGAAGATTGGTCACTAAATTTGGAGAAGGTTTGTCTACGTGCATTAGAAGAATGAACCCAGACAGGTTCAACACTGTATTGATGCCAGCTATAAAATTGAATTTTCCTCAAAGTAATATTGGATAGGTAAGTCATAATATTGATTTTTCACTCAACATTGCTGACATACGTAAATGGAAATATGAGAAGTTTTGATCTGCTGATTGCAATCTGTATAGGTTTCAGTACTGACAAATTTGGTTTGGGACATATTAAATTATAAAATTATTAGATGCCATAAGAATAAAGTTTAGTGAATAGATAGGATCTCTTCTTGATATAGGTAGGTTATTTCTTCATTGTATTAAGATTTTTTTTCTTTTTTATGTAAAGCTCATGTTCAGTTTTCCATTACAAACATCCTGTTTTCTGAGTATCATTTGTTTGCGTATCATCAGTGTGCATGTAGGAAATTATAGCATCTTAATGTGTTTGCTTGTATAAAGGTCAAGCATGAAAAAGTCATCCTTCTAAGTTGTTTCAAATAATGCAAATTGGTCTTGATATGCGTAAACACAGTACATCAATTACTTCTCTTTGTTTGCTTTCTGAATTTTTTTAGAGTTCCAAACAGTAGACAATGAAAATAAAAAATGAAAGGTCCCACAAAAACAAGGAACTTTGTTTTCAAATAATGCATATTTAAACCATAACTATTTTTTTAATTTTACATGTGTTGCATTGGGATCTAAAGATGTGTATGATCTTTGTAATAGTTGTATTTTTAAGTTTTGATCATAATAAAATTTATTAGTAATATAACAGTTGGTAGAAGTGGTGTGATTGTTTCTGTCATGGATTGAATTTCTTGCAACAAACCCAAGAAGTACAAATGTGTCCTTTCTGTTGTGTATAAAAGACATGAATTTGCAATCAAATGCTTTGATCTGGATTCCTAGTAGTTGGTTCGGGTCTTTTGCATATTTAACCTGTCAATTAATTGGTTATTCTTGGATGTGTCGATTTCCTATCTAGGTCTCAGTTGAAACTAGATTTAACAATATAGTCATTTATTGCATTGTATTTTTGTAGTGGGTGCATGATGCTCATGATCAGACATCTATGTGAAATTGTAGGTGCAATCTTAATTTAGAATCTTAAAGGTTAATGAAATATTGGTACACTTTCCTGTTAGACAGATGAAGCATCTTTTGCACATGGGTAATTGGCAAATTACATTAACTGCAATTTTATTTGTATACAATTAATTTTTTTAATAAATAAATAATTTCTAATATATAAATTATATTATAATTAAATTCTTAAATAAATATCTTTGAACATATAAATTATATTTTAAATTTACAACAAATAGTTTAAATTGTGATATAAGATTATTTTTAATTATTGATAATTTTCTCTTAAAAAAACTATTGAAATTCAATTCAGAAATAGAGATAAAAGAGGGTAGAGTGAAAGAGATAGGTGGCTAAGAAGATCAAATATACAAGTAAAAGATAAAAAGATGGAAGTTTGAGATGGTTGAGAGACGTTTTGACTAGTTGCTGGGATATAGCATGTGAAGTGCTTATTCGAAAGAGAGAAGAGAGAAAATATTGTGAATATTTAATCAAATGAGTGAAGGGAGCGAGAGTCTTATACTTCAGGCTGTGTATTCTAATTTGTAATATGAGTAAATTAGATGGTTTCTATCTTGTTTCTCATATTTGTTGTTTTAACTTTTAAGAGTATATAATGTGCCATATATTTGTGATTCCAATAGTCTTTGCAAGTTCTTGACGTGATACGTTGAGTTTTTGGCTTGTGATGGAGAATTTAGCAGTGTATATAGGTTAAGTTCTTTTCACATGCCATAACATTTGTGATTCCTTGAGTCTCTGTAACAGTACTCAACATCACACGTGATGGAGAATTTGACATTTAAATGAGCAGAATATAGGTGTGTATCCTAAGGCCATACCCGAAGAATTTACCAGTATTCTTTTTGGAATATATATTTGGAGACTAGTGATTTATTTTTGGGCATGGTTTTTCAGCATCTTCCCTTTAAGTTTGTGTTTTTGTCTTGGTACTGTCGGCCATATTGTGGCATCTGAAATGATCTTTGTTGAATAGTCTCAACTTATATGAATCTGCAAAGGGAGCATGCAAATGGAGCTTGCCGTTGTACATATATATGCTGAACAAACCAGATTGGTACGCAGATTTGTTTAGACTACCCTCACCTCATCTACCAGGTTGGCTTAACTAATGAAGGGATTTTAGACAAAGCTCTACACATCCGAAATGCACGAGTTTGAATTTCAATTTACCCTTGACCCAATTTCAATTTATTTCTTTAGGATTTCCTGGGGTTGATAGACATAATGATTGATGAGCCTTTGTGGCTTGATTGTTAACATATATTCTTAATAAACCAAGAAAGAACATAGTCACTAGTTTATCATTTTTTATTATTTGATATTTTGGCTTAAAAAGGTGTCAATACTATTTTGGCCTTGAAAATATCATTTGTTTTGATGTTGCCCATGTGTTTGTTCTCCACCCCACTTTGAATTTTATTCTGTGCTTCTTTGTTTGTTATATGTTGATGGCCAACGTTATGGTAAATGCATTTCAAGTTGTCATTCTTTTATTGTGCGCAAAGTTGTTTTTTATTTAATTTAATTTTGGGGTGATGAAATTGTTTTTGTTTTATATATAGAAAATAAAGGATTCTGAATGTAACGATAACATCGTTCGCATGGTTTTGAAATGATACTTAATACAGATTGGTCTGCAAATATTATAGTCTTGCACTTGCATGCTTTGTTATGATATGCCGTTGTATTCTTACGGTGAAGTTGAATATTTCATGCGAACAAATGCAGGAAAAAATATGTAAGAGAATTGATAGTGGACAAATCAGCAGCTTTCAATGCCTATCAAGAAAACCTAAATTCAAAAAGAGAATACATTATTAAATCCTATATTCACTAAAAAAAAAACAAACTATATACCCCATTGTTAGGAGATTTCATGTTATGCGCGTTTAAGGAAGAAGGATATTGTACTTAGTTTTAGGATTTGAAACAATTTTACTACTAAGTCAGGGTTGATCCTCTATTAAATCCTATATTCACACACACAAAAGAAAGCATTGATAAGTCCTACTATTCTACTTTATGCGTGGAGAATGGAGGGAGTAGAAGGAAGTTGTTGGTTGTTTATTCTAGCGAGAATGGTATAAACATTTTTAACTATTTTTTTATAAAAAAATAGCATTATTCTTTTAGTTTGAACAATTGCAAATGGATATTTATTAAATTAAATATATTCTTAAAGAAAGTTACTTAATATTAAAACAATATTTACATGTCATTATTTGATCTAAAAGTTTAATATAAAATGATAATAATTAAACAATAGATATTAAAGTAAGAGTTTAATACATATGTACTAAATTTAAATTATCATCTAATCATATATTATTTTATGAATTATTTTAAAATAATTATTTTAAAAATTAATTAGAGATGTAAGATAATATTTTTTCTCTTAAAGTAATCTAAGATCCATTTATTGATTTCCCCATGCTGGGTAACACATTTATTTATATGAACAATTCAAAGTTCTTAACTTGGGAGGACTTTGAATTATTTGGAACATTACAACAAATAAAAACTCACCTTACCCTTCCCTTCCCGAATACCCAAACAACTCCCGAATTATTCGCAAACAAATTTATTAACAACAATGAATCTAACCACCCTTTGCAAATCCCCCCGCACTAAAATTGCAACTTGTGTTGTGTTCACCTCCAAAACATGCACTGTTTGCGACTTTACATGTTCAACAAAAGCCATAACTTAAAGCACAGAACAATCGGTACGAATTTTCCCATTTCTTGCAGTCTTAACTCCAACGCGACCCAATTTGGTTATAGCAGCCACAAAGTTGGAGTTGAAAACGTTGGGACTAGAAGCAAAGGAATTAACGGTGTTCCTGGACCTTGGGTCCGTGAAGAGGATTTGGTCCGAGGTGAAGAGGCCCTTTCCTTGTTGAAGGTTTTGGTAATAAACATTGTCGAATTTACGAGGAGTTGTTGGGTCCATGTTGATGGCAATCCTAGGATCCACATTTCTTGGGCACATTTGTTGCAATTGGGTTACGTATTGCTTGTTCAGTGTTGGGTCCACTGGGGTGCTGTATATTCTACTGGCGAACTTGCTGCAGTGAGAGAATCCAAGGGTGTGTGCACCTGCCAAAAAGAAGTGATAATTAAGCACGTTGTTAGAGAGAGAAAATAAGTGTAATAAGCACTTTTCATTTGGATTTCAGATCTGAACACGAGGGTTCGTTTTCTGGCTGCTGCTTTGGCTGTGCAACTTGCATCCAAGCTCACAAGCGTCAAGCTCGGTTTTCTATGTTGTTTGATTGAGTGGCTTCTGATTCACAAATAATTGTGTTTTATTATATATTTATTACACCAACCTTTTATTTCCCTCTTCATCCCAAAATGATTGAAGGCCATGATCGGTTGTAGAGGAAAGAAATGAAAATATGAGGAAAGTTTCAAAATTTTGGCATGCATCTCATATTTTCATACCCTATTTTAATTTATTTTTTTCTTCTTAATTTGATTCTTTTTCCATTCTATTGAACGCTGTGTTGCAGAAGAGATGAATCTAGAGAGGGAAAGAAGTACACTATTTATCATTTTTAAAGCCTGGTTTTGAGCTTTTATAGAAAGAAATAATAAAAATCATGTTTAAAATATTTAAATAATTATACATTTTTCAAAACTAAAATATAAAGCAAGTTTTTAAAAACTTTGTAATTATTTAAGGATTTTCACTTTTACTTATCTAAAAGATTTGCGATATAATTAGGAAGACGTTTCAAATACCACACATGAGTTACTAGGCATGCCAATTTTATATAGATCATTTGATATCTATGTATCCGAGAATCAATAAATTCTACTCCCTGCTTGAGTCAAGGCCCGTCATGACCCGTAGTATGTTAACCTTGACCTCAAATAGGTCTTCGACTTGAGTCTTCTGTGAGCCCAATCTGCTTCACCCCCGTCTCCCACCTCTTGATTTTTTTGTTAAATCCATTTAAGAATTGACGTTAAGGAAATTATTTAATTAAAAACCTACATCAAGGATATAATAAAAATTAGATCACAATTAAAAACCTTTGTTAAGGAAATTGATTTAAATCCTAAGAAATTATTAGGTAATATTTGACTTTCATGATATTTACAAATCTCTACATATCTCTATATGATATATAATTAAGTGTAATTAATTTTTATTCGTAAATTAAAAAATTTAAGTATATATAATATAGCTATTAATTAAGACTATAGACACAAAATTATTGTGAATCACCTATTAATTTCTTCCAAAAACCAAACTACTTAAATGTGTATTGTCCCCCCTCTGTTGAGAAACTATTATATGAAATGACATCACTACATATTTATAGTCTACTATTTTTTATTTTAAAGACAGTTAAAGTTTTCATTTATAACAAATTTGATAAAATTAACATGGGTCCCAACCATACAATAAATTCTCTCCCCAACCACCTCTTCTTTTATTAAGCCTAATTAACCAAACGGCCTAAGCGTGTACTATTTCGCTCGTGAATCATCATCTCCTCATTTGACTATACTTTGGAACATAAATGAGAAGAGACATTATCAAATATCAACTACTCTAACAAGCCCAATAACGTGCACAAAAGCTAATGGGACCCATTTGTAAACAGTTGCACGAGGATTACCTGAGAGAGCAATCATGTCAGTTTGGGTAAGCCCGTTTGCGGCAAACAGTGAATTCAGCTGGTTCAGATTGTTCGTTGGCTGTGGAAGCCTCCCATTCACATCCGAAGCTCTCGAAACTAGCCCATCAAATCTTCCCAATTCAACCGTGTAAGAAGGTCCACCAGACTACACACATACACCCCCATGCATTTGTTAATTCATTTTAACCCATCTCCTAAGAAAATTAATTGGATAAATGTCAACTTTTCGTAGCTGAAAGTGTAAAACACTGCTAATTTAATTTTTGAATATGGAAAAAAAAAAATAGGATAATTAAGTTCTGTTATACAATTTAGATTATCACACTTCGGAGACTAAATCAAAATATCTTTTCTTTTAAGAATTAAGTATCATTGCTTTACACTTTTAAGATACTAAAAGTGATTATTTATCCAAAATAAAATTACTAGTCACAAAAATTAAACCATGTTTCTTTTCCACGCCAATTGGAGTCATTGAAGAACTAACCAGTGCAATAACATCACGGGTGGCCAAGGCCAGAATATCAGCACATGAGACTTTGTTTCTGCACTGAGGGACGGCATCTACTGCAGCCTTTGCTTTGATCACTGTGTCAAACCCATCACCCGCCAAAGACAGGTTGTCTGGGTGATCCTTCTCAGCATTGTTATTTCCGGTGGATGCAATCATAACGGAAGCATCACAACCCTTTAACACAGAACACACAACAAAATTAGCACATTGATACAAGAAAACATCTCAAGTGTGAATTGCCTTTAAAAAAAACTGTTTGCAACTGTAATTTCTGTCGCAAGTAACGATTTTTAAATTTTTATACTTTTTCCGACCACGTCATGGCTGCAATACTAAAAAAAATAAGTTAGTCACTAAATTTAGTAATAGAAAATAGTTTTTCCCTTACTAATTTTGAGTAACTAAATTTTAGTGACGATTTTAAAAAATAATCTTATATAAAAGTGTACTCCGTTATTGTAACACAATTTCCTGCAATGTCAAGGATCCCAATGAAACTGAGAGAGTGATTGCAATACTTGGCATTATGTGGGTATGCAGTTGAGAGTTACCTGGACAAAGCAATCGTGAAAGAATAGGCGAAGGGTGGCTGGGACGGTGACAAAGGTTTCTTGAAACTTCTTGGTAACGGCTTGTCTAACGATGCTTTCAAGGTTGGGGCATACGTTAGCATAGTGGTTTGGACTGAGCTGGGCAGAGGTTGGGTGTAGATAATAAAGGAAAAGTGTTAATGAGAGTGACCACACAAGTAGGAGATTAAGCCGACCCATTTACTGCGTTTTGCAGAGGGAGATAGAAAAGGGAAGAGAATAATGCAGAGGCTTAATTTGAAAGTACTGAATGATGGTGCTTAAGTGGAAAAGTATGAGGGAATATATAAGAGAAGAGAAGCTACTAAGTAAGCGTGGGTCATGAATGACTCACGAGCTAGCTAGCCAGTTGTCTTGGAATCTTTTCAACGTTGTGTGTGTGTGTGTGTGTGTTTTTTTTTTTAACTTCATACACAAAATTTAGTTTAGTGAGGTGGATATAAGAACTCATAAGGATTTGTGTTAAAATTTACTAAATATTTATATAAGTATTTACAGATTATATTAACAATATTTTTATATTAACAATAAAATTCAAATTCATATTTTTTTTGGGATGTGAATTTTATCCTTATCAATTGAACTAATTTTTGTTGATAAGTGTGTTTTTTTTTACAGAAAAAAAGAAAGTTTAATATTAATTCTTTGAATAATAATGGTAGGCTCCGAAAGGGACACTGTTGAGGTTGGCTGTGTCTGTCTATGGCCGCCTTCAAATAACTGCTTTAATCTTTGTCAAATCAAATGCTTCCAGATAGGACCCGGGGGAGGGGGTTTTGTTATGTGAATCCTCAATTCATAATTTCTATAAAGTTGTCGATAAAGTTAGAGAGGGGAAGGGGCTGCGAAAATGTAGCACGAGATGAATCTGGAGATGCGTTCACGTCAAGGTTACTTTCATTGGGCTCCGCCAGGACCCTGATGTAGTAAAAATATAAGTGTATTTTCTTTTCTTGTTATAGTTGTTCATAGAAATTTATAATAATTCACAGAGACTTTTATTAGGAAGACTATGTTCGAGCTAAAATCCTTGTATGTCGTTGAAATATATGTGTGCTCACAATTTTAAACAATAATCAAAATCTATGATGGTTAGAATAGATCACTTCGACATTTTGAGGAAAATGCCATATAGTAATGAAACTGTTGGTTCACTCTAGGGGGAACCGAACTATAGGATAGTGAAGCAAAAGGAAAATTAATATATTTACGACAATTTTATACCGCTTTTTATAAGTAGAATAGAAACGTGATGATTTTAAATTTCATACATTATTAATGTATTTTTACTGATAATCATTTTAAAGTTATTATTTTGACTCATTGTAATTAGATGTCAGTATAATTTTTTTATACTGTCATTATATTCTAATTAAATTAAGTAACAAACGAAAAGATAAAAAAAAATAATATTAAAAGTACCATGAAAATTTGTAGAAGAGATTAAAAAAACAATAGTCTGTACATTGACAACAATGTAATTAACCCATGAGGGTTAGCCTAACGAGAGTTGGGATAAAGCATAAAGATTTATATTCAATTCTAATTATCATTATTTTATGTCACAAATTTAATAAAATTTATAGTGTTATTTAATTATAAATTGATATATATATATATATATAATAAATTTGATAATAATAATTATCGATCTTAAAAGTTATTATATCATAATTTTTATTAATTAATAATATAAAAGATTTATATATCAAAAAATTTACATCACTTAAGGGTCGCCATAATTATAATTTATAAATACTTTTTTTCTAAACCCATTGAGACTATTAAATCATTTTTTTTTTGTTATCTAAAGGCTGGAATTTATTGGTACATTATTTATTAAAACATTATATCAAAACAAATCATTTTTATAACTGAGACCAGCTGCACTTTTTTGTTTCGAAACTGCACAGAATTTGTTTCCATCGAGGAGCATTATTTGAATCTGGAAAGTGAGCAATGACATACTGATTATAATAATTTTCATAATTTGTTTTCTATGCTATATTTTTTCATTACATTTCTTATTTTATTCATTTACTTTTTCTTTTATTTTCTTATCTCTCTTAAATTATAGAATTAGTTTGACCCTCCTCCAGTAGACACTGGTCCATTCTGTACAGTTGGGCAGTAGATTATTTTTATAAAAGTTTATTCGGCATAGGATGCGGAGAATCCTCACGACATGTGATTAGAGAAAAGACATTCAACCTCAGCAGAAGTAGAAGAGCAATGTTTGCTTGTCCAAGATTTGGATCGGGGTGATTATTACGTCATGAGTGTAGTAGCTATATTTTGATCATTGTCAAGAATTGTGATTATTCTGGGAGTTCAATCCGACACATTGTCATTTCTTATTTTGTCTATGATTATATTTTCCTATTTGGATAGATGAAAATAAATAAAATTAACAAAAATAGTATTATTTTAATTAGACTTAAATATATTTTTTATTTTCATAAAATTATAAATGTATATTTCTTTTTGTAAATTTTTAATATATTTTTCATTTCCATAAAATTAAAATGTGTTATTTTTTTTATTCTAAATAAAGTTACAATATATAAATTGATCAATTATATGCATAACCAATATAAAAAACAGTAATCATAAATTTGGATACAACAACTTATTTCGGATAAAAAATGATGCATTTCAATGTCATGATGTCAAAGAACGTACAAAAAATTTTACAGGAATGAAAAACGTACATTCCCAAATTTATGAGAACGAAAAAATATTTTAACTTGATAATTATTACTGTCACCACTATCACTATTATAATTATAACACTACCATAATTGTTATTATCACCACCATGACCCCCACTCACTATTGTCGCCACCATGAATGTCATCATTGGTGGAGCCATTCCCAAGCCAACAATAGTCATGGCATAGGCTAAAATTATTAATACACTTATAATTTTTTTTATTGTATACAATTATTTTGTTGATACACTTCAAAAATTGATAATTGACATGGGCTAAAATTTAATTGGCATGGGTTAATATTAGTTGTTGGCTCTGCCACTGAATGTCATTGTTGTCACATCTACAATGGTGGTGACAACGATCATGACAACTATCATGGTGATAATAGTGGTAATCTTGGCAACAACAATAATCATGGTAGTGTTGGTGATGTGTTAACACCATGAGCATTGTCGTTATCACAGTAATTGTTGTCAATCATGATGATGGTGATAGTGATGGTGACGACAATAATGATGGTGATCGCAACAATTATGATGGTGGTGGGGTGGCAGTCATGACAATGGTGGTGGCGATAATCATGGTTGCGATAGTTGAAAATCTTGAAGAAGAGGGATATGATCATTTAAAACTTTTAGATACTTGATTTTTTATTTGGTGAATCTTTTAAAAATTTGTAGGTTACATGATATTTTTAATTAAATTTTAAGTACGTATTTTAATATTGTCCTTCCATTTTAATCATTGAAATTAATCATTTTCATTCTCATCTAAGAAAATTATTTTCATATGATATGTCTCCTATGTGTGTTACATGATATTTTAATTAAATTTAAAGTATTTTAATTTATTTCTTCTATTTTAATTTAATGATTAAAATTAGTTATTTTTATTCTCATGTATGTGTTTTACATGATATTTTAATTGAATTTTAAGTATTTTAATTTACTCCTTTCACTTTAATCTAATGATTGATATTAGTCATTTTTATTCTTATTAGTGTATTATATGATATTTTAATTAAATTTAAGTATTTTATTTAATTATTTTTATTTTCACATGTATGTGTGTGCGTGTGTGTTCGGGTGCAAGCAAAAAGAATAAGAAGTTACTTGTCTTAGGTCATCTTCTCATACACACTAATGTATGACTCAAATGTTCATAGAAGAAATGAAAGGAGACCTTGTATCAAATGAAGTCACTAAGACAAAATTGAAAGTTTTTAACTTTAGTGAGAGAGAAAATGACACTAACACAAGTATATCAAATCCCAAGAAAGCTATCTACACAATAAATTAAAAAACATAAAAAATAACTATACGTATTAATAAAAAGCATGTATTATGTATAATTCACATGAAAGTTTATTAATATACACACTCTTCTTTTTCAGTTGAAATGCATTAACAATCACTTAAAAAGAAGGACATTTTTTCCTGGTGGTTTAACTAAATAGTCAGAAAATGTTGTATCTCTGGTTTAAAACTTGACCACCACGATCGGATACTCTTTTGATGCTACCCATGCCACGTGTCACCTAACCAATACTGTGTGCCCGTGCCAAACACATGTCTCGCTCAAAACTCAAAACCAAGACGGCATGAAATCAAACCCTCAAAAGTTCTCTCTCTCATGCATCAACTTTTATAATAAAAAAACATATTTTTAAAAAAATAAATATATTATTTTTAAGTTTTAATATATATTAAATAATTCTCTGATAGATTTAATAAACTTTTTTTAAAGATTAAATCTAATATTTTTATTAAAATAGATTTTTCAAAAAATGTTAATTTGATTTTTATAAATAAATCAGGTTAGACTAAATTTTATATAGATCATACTAAAAATTCTTGATAGATAATCTGAATCATTTCTATCCCTATTTGTGAACCTACAAATATCATGTTCTTTTAAGTAAACCTACACTAAAATATTTGGAAAAAATCATTAATTTTAATTAATTTATTTTAAGAATAATACAATAATTCAACATTTAATTTAATTTTAAAAAATTCATATTTTTTTTGTATTTTGAAAACACCTTTTTTAATGTTTCTTTCCCCCCGATAAAAAAATACTTTTTTAATGAATTGTATTGCATCTTGTTCTAACCTGGTAACAAACATTTTCCTTATTCTTCCTCTTATATTTCCGGGATATGAGATGGAACCATGCATGACCTTAATATATTTCCCTCTAGTTTATTTCATCTCATTTTTTTATTAGTTTACTCACCATTACACACACATATAATCTTAGGTAACATTTGGTAAATTAAAACAGCGCATAGAATAAGATATAACAAAATGTAATAAGGATAAATGCCTAATATAATATATTTGGTATAACTACAGATAAGTCTGTATGAGTATATTATTGTTTTATGTTTGATATGGTAACAATCACACTTTTATTCCCCTAACCAAAAGAAGAAGAAACGAACCATTATCTTATTCAAGTATATTATTTTTTTAATTTTATTTTCACAATAATCTAATTATTTTCCCACAGAGAGGTATTATCTCACACCCATTATATATCCAAAATTTCTGGGTCTATCATTATTTACAGACTGTTAATATTTTCTGTATTATAATATTTTTATAGGTTTTGTTGGTATGTTTTCTTGTAATTATGATTTTCTTTTGGGGGTGTCTTATCCTCTAACTTTACTTTTATTTTCTTATTTAGATGTCCTTTTGTACCATAAAACAAATGTTTTAGGGCAATTAATTTTAATTGCCAGATGTAGATACGGACATTTCTCGCTACAATAGGAAATCTGATGTAATAAAAATTATTATTTTTTAATTGTTAAACAGATAAGTTCATCGTTGGATAATATAGGTAGGGTACACTGTCGGTGATTATTATTAAACAACTTTTTTTAGACGAATATTAAACAGCTTGTAAGAGATTTTTTTTTAAAAAACTGTTTTGACAAAACAAAAGCGTGTTTAAGATCGTGATTCGCAATCGTAACAGTTACCAAAGGCGTGCTCTAAACATTGCACATGGTTATATCACGCCACCAACCGAAAACAAAAGCCGTCCCCTATGCCATGAACGATATCAAGAAATGAAAAGCAAAAAGAAACGTCACCATGCTAGTGTGATTAACATGAAAATAATTCTAATTTTCATAATAATACATTATTTTTATTAATTCTCCTAATTAACAGATAAAAATATTAAATGTTTTTTCATATATATTTAAGATATCTATACATTTATTTTTGTTCTGATCTCAAACCAACTAGCATCGTTAAGATTATTATATCTAGCTAAGATACCAATGGATTAAGAGAGAAAAATGTTTATATATAACCCTTATAAGAGGGAAGAATGACCTAAGTCCTCTTCTAAGACCAATAAATTTATTAATTAGAAACATCATATTCGAAGTATTATCATACATGCATTCCAAATATGAGGAATTATAGCATATATTATCACCTTGCTGATTAATGATTAGGCCATTTGGGGGCAGCGGTGACTCTAAATGAAAGGTCCATTCAAATGTGGTACGCTCCCTCATGTGGAACTACTTTCAATAATTGGATGCTCATGCACGTAATCTCATTCCTAACTTTATCTTTGACTTTTCCAGCTCTTGCACTCACTTTTTTATTTCTCTCTTGTTCTTGTTCTTGCACAGTTTCATCTTATTCCGATTCCCTCGTCTTGTTTGGTGCATGTTCTTATCCATATTCAATTCCAATGTGGGGCAAGTTGCTCCCTAGTGCGAGTATCTAACATCATTTTCTCTTGAAACATTTTTTTTTCTAGTGCTTTAACCTTTTTCGCTAATTGATGGGTTCATAATTATATCAACAACTTAAGCTATCGATCTGCGCTACATTCAAGAAACAACAAAAGAAATTAAGACGTTTTGAGTAATTCTTACACACACAAACTTAATTAACATGCATGATGCTTAGTTACAACTTTAGATTTGTGTATATAAAAGAATCATTCTGCTTGCTTTGCTAAATATATGTGATTAAGTTCATAATCAGTATTTTAATATGTTCAATGCTTTTATAGAATAAATATTTATTTTATATAACTAAAATTTATAGTAAATAAATATTTTTAATATATAAATTATATTATGATTAAGAAAATTATAAACCATCTAATTCTTAATCTCACTCGAGAAGTCCCACGTCTAACAAAGTTACAATTTCCTTGCACTATCTCTTTCTTCTATATAAAGAGAAGTATTTCATTGGCCTTACGTACCATCCCCAATGCATATTTCATTCCTCTATATAAAAAGAGGCACCACCAAGCAATATATAAGGGACCCAAACGAAAAAAATGGATCACCTGTAGATCTAAGAAAATGATCATATAGGCCTAATTTAAAGCATGAAGTATGCCACTTACTAATTTATTTTTATTTTATTTTTTTGTTGTTGAAACTTTAAATTATGAAGACGTACACATTGACTATTTTGGAATGCATTATGCACCACTCCCACCAAAAGTTATCGTAATGTTATTTATCGTGTTTTTATTTTAGTGATAGTCATTTTAGACATATTTTCTGTTTGGTTCATTATAAAGATTTTGTTTTGGAGAATGTTTGAGATATGCTTGATAATTCCAAAAAAAATCATTTTTTCAAAACATATCATAAAAAATAAAAATAAAAGATTTAATTATATGAATTTTAAATTTAGTATAGTTATTGAGAAGATCTTAGATATTATTTTTCACATAATTAAAAATAAATAAACTTAATTATTTGTCGTATAGAAAATATTGGTTGAGAGTTGAGACATATATAATTCTGGACCATATAATTATAATTTCTTGTGATAAACAAAGAAGAAATGGTGGATGAAAGAGACAAAAGAATTGGAGGATAGTGTGACTTGGAATTCAGGAATGAGGTTGCTGTTACTAATGTTGAATGTTCTAAAGGCATGGTAGTGAGGATGTTGCATTCTAGTTGTCAATATATCACTTGATCAACTATCATTAATTATATAGACTAAAAAGACATGTTTCTCTTTATGTTACATCAAAACTAAATAAAAGTATTTATTAAAGAGACAAAACTAAAACGTACGTAATATATTTACACAAAGAAAATATAATTAAAATAAATCTATAGCTCATGTGACATTTTATTGGTCATATTTTACTTAGTAAACTATATCGTCATTAATTAACAAGGCGGACTAAATATACACAATTGAAAAATATTGAATTAAAACAAATAAAATATTAAAAAGAATTAAAATAACACAAAATAAATTTACCTTAATTCAAAACATGTTGAAATCATATTATTTTAGTTTTTTGTTATTTAATTAATTTTAAGAAAAAATATCATTGTTTTTTATTAGGTAGAGAAAAAAATTTGTTTGTTAAGAGAAAGATCTAATGACTGTAAAACCATAAAAAAGAACACATCCAAGAACACACCCCAACTGTTAAGCTATATTTGATAAAATTAATTGAAAGTTAAAAAATTAGTTTGAAGCTAAAAAACAATAGCTGATAACTAAAAAACTATCTTAATGAATCATTAATGTTTAGTAAAATTGTCTATTTAAGTAGGTGAAAAATATAAAATTACATAATAAACATATTTATGTAATACTTTTATACAAATTTTAATTTGATTTTCTTGACAAAATATATTTTATAGTATTTATAATTTTAGTATATTAAATTAATTTTAAACATTTGTAGCTTTTTATTTATAAAAGACCCAAAAAATATATAAACTTATTATATATAAATGTCAATATCATATATAATAAAAAGCTAAAAATTATAAAATAATATGTATAAAAAAAGGATAAAAATAATAAAATTTACCTTAAATAAAAAATTAAAAGATAAAATCTAATAAATGTTAAAAGACAATAAATATAAAAAGCTAGAAATTATATATTAGTATTTTGTAAAAGGTTACTTAAAGTAGCCTATCAAAACATTAAAAACTACTAAAAATTCTCATTTATTATACAATCAAATTTTTTTAACTAATAAAAATTATAAAAACTAACTAAAATGACTTGCCAAATCACACTCATGGTATATATGTTTGTGATTTGGATTGAGTCTTGCTATTTTATTATTCTCAGCTAAAAAAACTGCTATTCATTCTTTTAGTACGGTAATATGAAAGGCAAGTGCAAAGAAAAGATAGTTATTTTAAGTAAGAAAATGCGAATGGTTATAGTTTTAAATAAGCCTTAATTATCAATTTTTCATCTTCAAATTATTTTAAATAATTTAATTTATTTTTTAAATTTTTAAAAGGTTCAATTTAATCCTCATATTTTTAAAAACAAATCAATTTAGTCTTCAATTGTTTTAAAAGGTTCAATCTAATCCTCAAATAACTAAAAATGAATCTATTTGATTTCCAAATTTTTAAAACTTAAGAATCAAATTGAACCATTTAAATTAATTTGTGGACCAAATTGATTTATTTTTAAAAACTTGAGGATTAAATTGAACAATTTGATAATCAAGTCTTTAAATACAGTATTATTTAATATCATGGTACCTGGCATGAGAGTGACTCAGAAAATAAACCCGTATTAATGCTAGAAGTATAATATTACAACAAAGGACCGTGGCCAAAAATAAGGATAATTATTTTACGACATGAAAATAAAATAAAAACAATTATTTTACTAAACAAGAAAATCTGAAACATTATACTTTTAAATTATTGTATTATTTTATATCATATCATCTTGCATGAGCATGACGTACCAAATAAATCCTAACTGTTAGCGTGTCTTTTTTACAGTAGTTAGTCGCAATTTAAATCTATAACTTTATATTATTACTAGGTCGACTCTAATGTTTATAATGCTAGAAATATTTTCGAGAAAAGAAATGTTAGGAGTAATATGATATATTATAATACACAAACTTAACTATATGGAACAATATTAAGTCTAGAAAAACGATTTTCTAATAATAAAAAGTCTAGAAAAAATAATTAGTTCCTTATAATATAACAAATTAATGTTCGATTTTTTTAATTAAAAAAAGTGTCCAAATTTAGTATTTCAAAATAAAATATATGCCTATAAAAAATACACAAACCAATGTGGAAAGTAAATGAAGAGACGGACTGTTGAAGTATTATGTTTCAATAATTACTGTGAGTTAATATTGTAAAATGATTAAATTAACTATTTATCAGTGAATTTTATTTTGTATAGCCAAATAAGTTAGTTCAAATGATAAAAAAGTAAATGAATTCGTTAAATTACTAAATAAGATATAAGTTTAAATTAGTATAAGTTAATATTAGCTCATTAGAGAATAATAAAAATCATATTAAATTAATACATTATCTCTAATATACCAAGCTGCACATAATTTTTCATTGAAAAATAAAGAGACTTTGAGAAAGAAACATAAAGTCAGGAGAAAATTTATATAAAGGAACTAACAATGGATTTGGATATTTATTTTAATTCTTAATAATCAAATATGTTGTAAATTTTAGAACCTTTTGACAAATTATTCTAGGAAATATATTTGTAAAAAATATTTCTGCTTTCACATAAAGAATAATTAAAAATAATAATAAAGATTAAAATTCCAACACAAAGAACATAAACGTAAGTGTATGTGTGAAGTATTAAATGATATATCATATAAATAATAAAACTTATACTACCATCTGGTTATTTTTATAAGAAGCAAGCGATAATGTAAAGTATATTATCACTTGTTTTTATAATAAAATTTCTTTTTCAATAAATGCATTACTCGAGGGATAGATTGATTAACCAGAAAAGAATTAATTACTCACAATATTATTCAGAATTTAATAATTATTCCTACTAACGAAAGTTTTTCAAATTAAATTACTTAAAATTTATATTGAAGATCAATTATATGTTAAAATGTATTAATTGGGTTAGTCACTTTATCTATTAAAAAATATTATATATTTAAACATAAAACTTTAATAAATAGTTTTATAACTCGTAAAATTAAAATAATAAAATAAAAATAAATTTATAAATCATATTAGACTTAATGAAAAAATAAATTTAGCTTCAGTTGTTAAAATCTTTTTACATGGCCCTACAAATAATAATTTAGATTGAGATGAGAAAATATAAATTCAAATAGAAATAAATATGAAGGTGTTTTCTTTCTTCTTCTTCTTTTCAAAAAAAGAAAAACTAAGTCTCGTAAGTATAGAGGCTCGTATTGCTCTGACCCAGTCGTCATGCTCATTCATCTACATAGCTATCAATGAGAAAATTCTAGTAATATTTAGTCAATACTAATTATTGTTTTGGCCTATTGTGAGAAAAGCAACCGCTGATAACAACTTTGTTTTAATGATTTCTCAATAAGGATAAGGAGAGATATAGTCTCTACATTTTTAATAGCTTATATGTGTTTTGGAAATAAAATGTTCTCTTGACAATGTAATAACATAACGGACAAAATTGTATCCATTATGAACGAAAATGAAAGACAAAATGTATCAATTTTGCCAGCTATAATGTTAATAAACTAGACTCTTTTACTTGTCGTATTGATGTTGACAAAATCATCTTCCCACAATAATTAAACCTTATCATTTATTCTAAAGCAAATTATCATATATGATATACCTGCCATCTAATTGAAAGAAACACAAGAACCTCCTCTTAGTTTTTTCTAGACTTGGTTTGAGTTTTAAAATGTGGATTACTTGGTTTTTAAAAGAATTTTTGGTTGCCTCTCTGTTTTTAAAAGAATATAATATCACTTCTATAAAAAAAATATCACTTCTCAAATAATGACTTGCGCTTAATTAAAATGAACAAATCAAATTAAAGTACCTTTTCTTCTTTTAATTTAATTAAAGGAATCAATTATATGTGATATATAGTTTGTCAATGTGAGAAAGCAAGTTAGTAAATTTTTAATTTTAGTAACTTATTCACCTAAAAATATTTTGATATTTTACTCAAAAATGTCTTTTTTTCACTCTTTTATTTGTTTCTAACCATTTAATACGAGTCCTGTTTTCTTAACACCCTTCAATTCCAATCTAACTTAAATTCTATTTTGACTTGTCTTTAATTTTTAAGCTAAGTTTGTGCTAATTTAGGTTCTTTTTGGTGTGTGAATAGTTTGTACTTTAAGTTTACACTTTATAAACCTATTTGGACTTTAGATATTATACAGGTCTTGCTTTCATTCATAACCGATAACTTTGTGAGAGTGTGTTTGTGTGTGTTTTCAAATTTGAGTAATGGATGTCATAGGTCTATGTTTATTTGTTAAAACTTTTGTTTTTCTTTCTCTTTTTTTTTTTTAAAAACTTTTTTACTTTGCACGTTTTGATTTTTCCTTTTAGTATTTATTTGCAATTTTTCATCTCTATAGTTATACAAATCTTATCTTTTAGTCTATATATTTAAAAATAATTTAGTTTAGTTCCTAGACATTTTTTTTTATCTTTTTTAATTCTTATAAATACCATTTTAATATGTTTTAATCCCTATCATCTAAATTTATAACGACTGAAAGAGATTAAAAATAATATGTATAAGGAATAAAAGGAGTGATTTTTAGGTATATGAACTAAAAGGTAAAATTTGTACATTTTTTAAGAATAAATGAATAATTAAACCTTACTTCTATTACTCTCTCTCACTTAAAAATTAATTAGTCGCTATTTTCAATTAAATAAGTTGTATCTTAAATCTTAATATGCCAATTCACGTCAAATTTAGCCATAAAATGTTTTTGAATTAGCTATATCAAAATAATTTAATGATGTTTTAAATGAATATGATTATTGTTCCGTTATGAAAGAATAGAAGTGTCCAACAAGGATTGTTTGTGATTAATATGGAATCAACTCTCTCTCTGAGAATGTTTATGGATGCAAACATATCAGAGAAGATAATCACAATGAACACGAAACCACAAATGGACGTGGGGTGTGTGCACTGTGTAAATGGAAAAGAGAGAGTCAGAAATCTGTGTGTACCTTTCTCCATGGAGGATGCTTGTATTTATAGAACACTAACCTGAGAATCCAGAAATAAACTGTACCCACTGAATATATCGAGAATCTCGGAATACTGGTAATCGTGGCCTCGAACGGTTACCACCATCTCCTCACTATCGTAACTGGATCAACGACATCCTTTGACTAAGTACCATTGGGCCTATCATAATTCAACCCATTCCAAATATCCGGAACAATTGCCCCCCCAGCCCGGTTATCGAATTGGCTTTGATGACCGGGATGGTACCTCGGAAATATTATTCGATTAGTTCGAAATCAACAACTCGGGTTTCAATTGGGCCGACGTCGATGCCTCGGTTATATTTTGTCCGAGGTAGCCATCTCAATTTGCCCGGCGAATGATAAATCTGAAATGTATCTTGTTCTAGCATCGTCCTTTTTTCTGCATGATATGGCCGGCCTATCTCCGAGAGAACACCCAGGGAAATGAAACGCTTCGTCTGCCATCCAATCAAATGAAGCGACGTGTTTCTCAACCATTAATGCTTTGTCCTTTCTTTCTGCGCTTTAATCATAATCGTTTTACATTATTCCCAATTTGTCCGTGTTTTCTTTGCCCATTATGACAGTTCTACCCCTCTGCGACGGGTCGTATCCGACGGTTACTTATTTCAAACGCTTTGGTTTCTGGCGGTTACATCCCCTTTTTCAATATATATCCTTCTCTTTTTCTTGAGTTTCACACTTTGCCTTTTCTTTTCTTGTTGTCTCTGCTATTTGGCAATCGCTCTCCTTACTCAGTTTGGTGCTTCAAGTTATCTTTCCCCAGATTTCTCCCATTCCAGGTACCTCACGTTCCTTCTCACATTTGCATTTCAGCATTTTGTGCTTCTACTTCTTATTGTGACTGCATTTTTATTTTGATTTCTGTATCAATTTCAGCATTTCAGTATTTTTCCCCTTTTTATTCTGCATTTCTGTTTTACAACTTGACCTGTATTTCGCTCTTCTTCTTTCTTCTTCCATCTTTCGTTCCCCTCTTAATATTTGCCCGTCTTTTCTATTTCTCCTTCCAATTTCTGTCTATCGGTTTGTCTTGCATATCTGGCCCCCAACTTTTTTGATTATGAGCTTTACTCCTGAAGAAGAAGCGCGTATTCGCAAAACAGTTCCCCCCCGTTCTGCATTTTGGTTTTTTGGTCTTCCTATTCCAGAAAAGGAAAAGGCCAAAAATGCATTACGTGCTCTTGCTGGGGGCTCGACTCCTTCCAAAAGGTCTTTGACCAAGAAACCCGCCCCTTCAAGGGCTACAATAGAGCCAGGTGCTATGCCTAATGATGTGTCTAGGGGTCGTTTTGTCGTCCCCTCTAGTATTCCCATAGTCTCCCCTATTATAACACTTCTAGACTCGATCTGCCCCCTGGAACTCGGTTTGAGCCGTGTTCGACATGCCTGGATACAGTCTTATACTTGGCTAATAAGGGATTTGACAAACAAGCCGATGATACTTTAGACGCATGTCGGCATAATCTGGTTCCCATTCCCCGGTCCACTATTACAAGGGATGCGGTACCAACATTGGTCTCGGAACTCGGAAGCGGGGACGAAATACCATCCTCATTCATCCTTTCTCCTGTGTTAACTGATGTCCCGGCCCGACCTGTCGACGCCACAGCAGGTACTTTACTGATTACTGTCTTTTTGTTTTGTCGTAGGTCATTATGGATATCCCATCAGTGGAAGTAGTTGAGGAATCTCGGTCTACTGGATCCCAAGCCAACAACCCTCCTCCTCTCTTAGTTTCTCAATTCTCTTGGGTTACCTACGAGGTTTTGAACACCTCGTCAATTATGAGTCCGGAGAGTGTGGCGGCACTCCCGATCGGGAATCAAGAAGGATTCTCAATCTGCCATCCTGGCGCTCATGAGCCCATTTGTTCATGTGCCAGACCGGGTGAGCCCAATTTTTTTTTTTTGTGCGGATGTGGTTACCCGCCTGGGTATTCATTTTCCGTTATTCGAGTTTGAGGTGAAACTTCTCAAACATTTATGCCTAGCCCCTTCCCAACTTCATCCTAACAGTTGGTTCTTCGTAACGTCCTTCGAGGAACTTTGTATGAACTTAAGGGTTCCTTGTTCCATTCCTATTCTCTTGTATTATTTTTCTGTCTATACCGGCCGAACCGGCCGAGAACCTCCAAATCGGAAGGGATGGAATTCTTTGAGGAGTCGTCCCAACCATAGTTTGCTCTCTCTTTATACTGATTCTTTCAAAAAATTTAAGAAGAATTACTTTAAGGTTTGTGCCGAACCCAACAAACAACCTTTTTTTCTTCAAGGGCCAGAGTCTCCTGGGGTGAAATGGAAATTCCCCCTCTACTGGACCCGTGCTCATCATGAGTCACCTCCCTCCTTTTATCAATATGAGGAGACGGGTTTGTCGGACGCGGATGCTCATATCGTGATTTAGATCGACGCTTTCCGAGAGGCTCGAGGTCTTTGTAGCATTCCAAGCCAGCGTTAGTCCGCGACCTTTCACGGTATGTTCCATTTTCTCGTTATTGTAATGACTGACTATTGTCATTTTTGCAACTGCTTCCATGGAGGATCAGACTAGACCTCGGTCCCGGAAGATGATGAGTAAATTGGCCAAGCTGACTGTTGTGGGCCCCAACCTTCACTTCCTCTCACACGTCAAGAAGAGGAAAATGTCTCAAACTGTTGAGGAGGCACCCCCTGCACCTGTGGTTCTGGTGGAAACTGTGCCACCTCCTTCCTCCGTGGTCGTGATCAACGATGCACCGAGCTCGGCCGACGATATTGCTCCGTTATCTCCTCCCGCTGCCGGCGTCCCGTCGGTTGTAGCCCCTCAACCAGTCCTCCCCGAGATTGAGCTGACTTCGGGGTATCTCTGGGAAAAGGGGACTGAAGGTCTCTTCCCGTTTGTCCGCCCCCCGAAGCATTTCTCCGACCTTACCCCATTCTCCGGGGAGCAGATGCGGGAGCTTGAACAATTGCAACTTTATGCGCATCAAATTGCCTCTCTTGTGGATAGTCTAGTAACTTTGAAGACTAGATATCTCAAGAAAGAAGAAGAGCTATCAGCCGCCCAGGCCGAGTCTCAAAAGTCAAAGGGGGAATTGCAAGCTGCCCTCAAGAAGGTCGAGGAGCTCGAGCATCAACTCCGAGATACCCGAGGCGGTCTTGAGCAGGCTTTGGCTAAGGCTGCCTTCATGATGCAGAACCTGAACGAAGTCAAAACGGCGTTGGAGGTGGCAGAGGCCGAGGCCAAGGAGAATGAAAGCAAATTTCTGGGCTCGAAGCAGGAGGCGGCCGACTTGCGGGTTAAGTTGGGGAGCTCGGAAGAGAAAGTTGCCAACTTGGGGGTTAAGTTGGCGAGCTCGGAGAAGGAAGTGGCTGAGTTGCGGGATCTGATGGCCACTACGGCGAAGGAATCTTTCAAGAATGCCTTGGTTCAGGTCCAGTGTCTCAACGTCGGGGTCGTTCTGAATGTTGATGGGGCGCATTACCAATCCTATATTCGGGACGGGGTAATCACCCCCTATGAGGAGGGAGAAGAAGATTCTACTGTCGCAGCCGAAGTCTTGCCTGACTTAGGCACTGAAGAGACCTCGGTTCTAGCTGCTGATGTTTAAAGGGCCGGTATGCCGGTTTGATTTGTATGTTTACTTTTGAGGGTCCATAATTCGGTTGGCCCTGTTTAGATATTCGTACATTTGCTATATTTGTGCTCTCGTTATATTCATACAATTATTTTATATGATATTGTTACTTATTTGATATGCGCATAGTATATTCATTTGGCCCCAACAGCCAAGTAAGTTATTGTCTGAATAGCGTTTCGGGACTCGGTTGTTGCCTTGGGCGATAATTGTGCAACACGGCCTCTGTGGACCGTGCCAACCTGATCAGGGTTTGGTTGCACTTCGTATTTACTCGAGGCAGCATATACAGTGATTACTCCTTTAGGATTTTTATTCGTGTCGATATTATTTATAAGCTCGGTACTACGGATATGGAAAATGTTCCTTTCGAAGGAAGTTTTATTCGTAGAACTTCAAACTTAACAATGATATTATTTGCATTCATGATTCTGATGAAAGATTGAAGTGGGATTGCTTTCGGCTCCCATTTCTTTCAATTAACGGGAAACACATGAATGGAGAGAAACAAAAACGAAATAAATTTTTCCGATCTCGGGTCTTCGCAGCTTAGCTGTAGTACAACTTCAGCTTGTCGGGGTTCCACGTTCTCTTCATTGCCTTTTTGTCGAGGGTCTCTAGCACGTAGGCACCTTGGCCGAGTTTTTGGGATATTCTGTACGGCCCCTCCCAATTGGCATCTAGTTTACCATCCCGTGCATTTCTATTCCCGATGCCGGCCCTGCGTAACACCAAGTCGCCTTACGTGAAGTTTCAGGGTCTGACCTTCTTGTTAAACTTCTCGGCGATGAGCTGCTTAGTGGCCACGTCTCGGGAGTACGCCTTAGTTGGAGTCTCTTCAATCCAGCCGAGCTCGTCTATCAATGCCCTGCCGTTGGCGTCTTCGCCTTCTCTGAGTATAGACATTCTCCTCCAGGAGGGTTGTCCAATTTCCATTGGTATCATCGCTTCGCATCCATAGGTCATTCGAAAAGGGGTTTCTTGGGTGGAAGTGTGTGCTATGGTTCGGAGCGCCCACAAAACGTAGTATAGCTGCTCCACCCAATTTCTTTTGGCTTCGTGCATTAGCTTCCTAAGTCCTTCCAAGATTACCTTGTTGGCTGCCTCGGCCTGTCCGTTTGATTATGGGTGTTTTATAGACGAAAAGTGATGTTTGATGTGGAATCCAGTCATCATTTCTCCGAACCGCTTATTAGTAAACTGGGTTCCATTATCCGTGACGACTTCGGCCAGTATCCCGAACCTTGATATGATATTTCTTTCAAAGAATTTCTGGACTCAGGCCGAGGTGATGGTGGCCAGTGGCTCGGCTTCTATCCATTTTGTGAAATAGTCAACGGCTACGATGAGCCATTTGAGCTGTCCTTCTGCTGGCTTGAATGACCCTAAGAGATTCATTCCCCACTTGTAAAAAGGCCAGGGAGATGTGATGGTCGTGAGTTTGGATGGGGGCGACCATACGATCCTGGCGTGCTTTTGACAACTTTCACATTTCTTCACGTGTTCCTTGGCATCTGTCTTCATTGTCAGCCAGTAGTACCCCGTCCGCAGGGCTTTTGTTGCCAATGCCCTTGCTCCCATGTGTTGGCCGTTGATGCCCTCATGTATCTCGGTCAGTACATACTCTGTTTGGTTAGGACCCAGACAGAGCAACATGGGGGCGTGTAGGCCTTTGCGATACAGCTCACCTTCTTGGACGGTGTACATTGTTGCGTGTCGGATTAATCTTTTTGCCACCATGTCGTCGTCTGGTATTACTCCGTGCTCCCGTTGAGATCATCAGGACGCACGTTGGTTGGGACAATTCTTGCTGGATAACCATCATGTGGTTGCCCGTGCCTTTTGTGCTCGCTAGTTTGGATAGGATGTCGGCTCTCGCGTTTTCTTCCCTAGGGATATGGGAAACAACCACCTCGTCGAATTCGGCTATCACTTCTTTGACCTTGGTCAAGTATTTGATTAGCAAAGGTCCTTTGGCCTGATATTTTCCTTCAATCTCAGACGCTACGAGTTGGGAATCCGTGAATACGTTCAACTTCCGAGCTCCCTGTTCGCTGGCGGATTTTAGCCCGGCTATTAATGCTTCATACTCGGCCTGATTGTTGGAGGTCGAAAAATTGAGTTGTAGGGATTGTTCGGTGGATATCCCCTGGGGGCTTTCTATGATTATCCCGGCTTCGCTCCCTTTCGGGTTGGATGATCCGTCCACATATAAAGTCCAGGCTTCTTTAGATTTTGAGGTCGGGGTAAGCTCGACCAGGAAGTCTGCTAGGGCCTGGGATTTGATAGCGTGCCGAGCTTCGTATTTTAGGTCGCATTCGGACAGCTGGATTGCCCAACTCATCATTCGACCAGCCAAGTTTGGCTTATGTAGAACTTGTTGGATTGGTTGGTCGGTGCGTATGAGAATGGTGTGGCTCTGAAAATATGGTCAGAGTAGTTTGGCGGCCACACTAGTAGTGCGAAAGCCACTTTCTCCAACTTCTAGTATCTTAACTCGGAGTTCTTGAGAGCTCGGCTCACGAAGTACACCGGAAGCTGGGTCTTGCCGGATTCCCTAACTAGCACCGCACTCACCTCCTCTTCTCCCACTGACAAATATAAGACCAATGTTTCGTCGGGTTTGGGTTTGGACAGCACTGGTGGCGAGGCCAGAAATTTCTTAATCTCCTGGAAGGCGGTCTCACATTTTGGGCTCCAGCCGATGGTAGCACTCTTTTTCAGCAACTTGAAGAAAGGAAGAGCCTTGTCCGCCTACTTTGGGAGAAAACAGGTTAGCGCGACCAGTCGGTCGATTAACTGTTGAACTTCTCTTTTATTCTTCGGGAGTTTCATGTTTAATATTGCCTGACACTTATCCGGGTTGACTTCTATTCCTCGACTGGTCAACATAAACCCAAGGAATTTGTCCGCGGTTACCCCAAAAGCGCACTTGAGGGGGTTCATTCAGATTTTATGGTCTCTCAACCTACAGAAAGTTTCTTCCAGGTCTGAGATATGATTCCCGCTTGAGTCCGTCTTGACGATCATGTCATCGATATAGACCTCGACATTTCGGTCGAGCTGCTTGGCAAAGACCTTGTTCATCATGCGCTGATATTTGGCTCCAGCATTCTTTAGTCCAAAGGGCATCACATTGTAGCAATAATTGGCCTCGCCACCCCTGAATGCCGTTTTATCCCGGTCTTTGGGGTTCATGGGGATTTGATTATATCCGGAATATGCGTCCATAAATGAAAAGGTTTTGAACCCGAAAGAACTATCAACCAGGTGATCAATGCCGGGCATCGAGTAGGAGTCCTTAGGGCATACTTTGTTGACGTCCGTATAATCAACGCAGACCCTCCATTTTCCGTTAGTCTTTTTGACCATGACGACATTGGACAACCACGTGGTATACTGAATCTCCTGTATGAAGCCGGCCTCCAATAGTTCTCTGATATGCTTGTCCAGGGCTTGTTTTCATTCCGGGCCGAGGTTCAGCTTTTTCTGTTCCACTGTTTTTGATCCGGGGTACATTGATAATTTGTGAGAACAGAAACTCGGGCTTATCCCGGGGATTTCCGAGGCTGTCCATGCAAAGACATCTCAGTTTCGCCAGAGGCATTCCAACAATTCCGTTCTGGCGACCGGGTCAGTAATCCCTATCTTTGTGATCTGAGAAGCCTGAAGCCCAATTTGTACTTCTCCGAGCTCATCCACTGGTTCCAGCCTCCACTCTTCGATCTCGTCTCGGACATAGAGCTCCACTAAGTTGATAGGTTTGCCTTCTTGTTTCTCGCCGGCTGATTCTGCTTGGTTTCCATGATTGTCAGACGGATCGGCCTCCAATCCCCTCACCATGTTGAAGTAACACTGACGAGATTCTTTTTGATCTCCACAAACAGTCACCACTTTGTCATTGCCGCCTATCATCTTTAACTTTTGATGTTTGGTGGACATTAATATATCCCGTTTGTGGATCGTCAGCCTGCTGAGGATAACGTTGTACGGTAAGGGAAATTCGACAACCACAAATTTCACCCTTTCCGACCTGAAGGTGTCCTTTGTTCCTAGTGTCAACCGTAACACGATTGAGCCTTTGATGGCGGTATTTTCTCCATTGAATCCCGTCAACATCGTCCTACATGGTTTTAAGTCTTCCTCGTCCAGATTCATTCTTTTGAAAGCAGTCCAGGATATGATGTCGGCTGAACTGTCGTTATCAACAAACATGCGCTTGACTCGGCAATTGGCTATAGTCCTTGTAATCACTAAACCGTCCTCGTGACCGGGAATCACGTCCTTCATATCTTCCTTAGTGAAGAAGAGTATAGGAAGCTCGGGTTTGTCATTTCGTTCCTTGAATTTGGTTTGCTCCCTTACTGTGAGGACCTCTCTAAGGTATTTCCGATGCTGGTTGGCTGTGTCGCCTCCTCCTCCCATTGCCCCTGAAATCACGTTGCACTCGAATTTCAGTTCTGGAAACTCGTCGTCGCCATGCTTGCCTTTCTTGTCATCTCAGTCTTTCTGCTCGTCAGTTTGATCGGCTTTTCGCTTGCCTCGTTGCCCTTGCGTCTTAATGACGTATCGACGCAGTTTACCTTCTCGGATGAACTTTTCGATGGCATCTCTCAGATCCCAGCACTGGTTGGTCGTGTGTCCCGATTCGTTGTGGAATTCACAAAAAGGAGAGTAATCAAGGCCAGCTTTCTTGAACACTGGTCGAGGACGATCAACTTTCTTCATCTCCGTAAGCGCGACTTCTCTCCATACCTAGGCCCGAGAAGTATTTAGCGGGGTATACTTATCATATTTGGTATCGAATCGTCGGGGTGCGGCGTCGTTATTTCTGCCGGGATGTACATTTTCGGGATGTTGGCTATGCCGCGGAGGAGAATGCTTCCTCTTGGGCATCGCATTAGCGATCTCCATCTGCTCCAACTCCAAATATTTCTTTGACCGGACTCTAAATTCCAGCAAGGTCTTGACCGGGTCCTTGTAAATGGATTTGGCCAATCGGGACGATCCATTGAGTCCAGCCGACAACAAATGTACGTGCACCTTTTCTTCCAAACCTTTTACTTGCAATGCAGCTTCCTTGAATCGATCTAGATAACTTTGCAGCGTCTCCCCCAGTTGCAGACGGATTTTCCCCAAAGCGAACTCGGACTTGGGTTGTTTCTTACTCGTCGCGAAGTTAAGCAGGAATTTTTGGTCGAAGCCCTCGAAATTACGGATGGATCGGGGTGGAAGCGTATGAAACCAGGTCTGCGCCGCTCCGGTCAAAGTGGTGACGAAGATCCGAGAAATAATTGATTCATCGATCCCTTGGACGCACATCTGCATGTCGAACTCGTCAATATGCACTTGCGAGTCCTGACTTCCGTCGTATTTGGACAGGAACGTTCTGTCAAAATCTTCTATAAACTGAGCGTTCACGATCTCATCCACAAACGGGCTATTATTGTGTTGGCCGCGTCGGTATTTTCTTCTGTACACCTCGGACCCCGTCCCGTACCGATAATCCTGATTCTGCAATGGTTTTGCTGGGCTCACCCCTGTTTCGTTAATCTGATATGGAATCTCAACCAGGGCGTCATGATGCTCCTGGTCTCCTGCTTTCATGGGCCGATGAGAGGGTGCGCCGAGTTCCACTCGAATATGCCGCCCCGGCGTGCCGACGTTTGCCTGGTGCTCTCCTTGCTGGTTCTCCGGGGAAAGACGATTGTCCCTGAGCCGGATTCTCCATACGCCCAATGCGTTGTTCCATGTGCTGTAGCCGATGCTCTTCATCGTGTTTCCATCTTGTGCAATGCTCCTCTAGTTGTGTGATCAGGCTATTCATGTCTTCCTGACATTGAAGGGCATGTCGCCATTCGAGCTGCTCAATCCGAGATAAAATGGATTCTAGTGCCTTGTTAATAAAGCACTGAATCGGTTCCTGATCCATCTCGACAGGTGCAGGCAGCAGGTTACCCGGCGTGCCTACTCCTAGCGGTGCTGGTGATGAGGCGGTCGTATGTGGTGGTCCCGCCGCGGGTGGTTCTTCGTTCTAGTGACTTCTTGTGTTTACCATGATGGGAATCGAAATTTAACATTCTCACAGACGGCGCCAATGTTCCGTTCTGGAAGAACAGAAGTGTCCAACAAGGATTGTTGGTGATTAATATAGGATCAACTCTCTCTCTCTGAGAATGTTTATGGATGCAAACATGTCAGAGAATATGATCACAATAAACACGAAATCACAAATGGATGTGTGGTGTGTGCACTGTGTAAATGAAAAAGAGAGAGTCAAAAATCTGTGCGTACCTTTCTCCATGGAGGATGCTTGTATTTATAGAACACTAACCTGAGAATCCAGAAATAAACTATACCCACTGAATATATCGAGAATCTTGGAATACTGGTAATGGTGGCCTCGAACGGTTACCACCATCTTCTCACTATTGTAACTGGCTCAACGATATCCTTTGACTAAGTCCCATTGGGCCTATCATAATTCAATCCATTCCAAATATCCGGAACAATTATAATAATTTTAATAAATAATTTTGCATCCAAAAGCTTAAAGGATGCACTTTAGAACACCTCCTTAACTTAAGCATCAAACTATCTTTATAAGCACCTCCTCCACCACCAATAGAGGAAGAAGGAAACAACGAGGAGGAAAACCTATGCCCATTGCAAATACACAATAGTTATTATTATTATTATTATTATTATTATTATTATTATTATTAAAATAAAAAATGAAATAGAAAATATGTATGTTTTTAAATTTTTAAAAAATTGAAAATAAAAATTAGTTTTAAAAAATGAAAATATAAAACATTTTTTAGAAGAGTCTTAAGTTTTTAGCTCGAGCAACTTATTTAGATAAAAATACCTTAATCCCTTTTTTAAGGTCACCTTAACAGTTTAGATTTATATTGTTTTTTTTATATTTAAATTATTTTTAACTTGTTAATGTGCAAGATATAAGAAGGTTTATATTTCTGCAAATTAATTACTATTATGATCTTTATTCTATCCACCTTTCTTCTATTAGAAGACTTAGAAGGATTGAGTAACGATATGTGAACACTTCTATGTATAAAACACTTCTATATATGTGAACACTTCTATATATCAAACACTTTAAAATATTATTTTTTTTCAATCTCTTTTTTCCTAATCAAATCATCTATCATATACTCAAAAAAATCTTCTATCATATTATTAAAAGGATTTATCTTAATTAGTTGAGTAGGATATATGAGTTACTATTAACTTCATATATCTATTTTTGATTTCGATAAAATAAAATAAAAAATCATCGATCATATTTATATTGTTCTTCCTTTTCCTCTCTAAGTGTTGAAGAACATTTTATGTCTATATTTTTTCCTGGAAGATTAGGTTTAAAAAAATAAACATTTTATAATTATTTCCCTTGTTTTCTGCGTCCTTTTATATTCCTCTTCCAGAAAATACTAGCTTCTCATAAAATTATTAAACCAAGTTTTAAGGCTCCTCTCTATTCTCTAACGTCTTTCACTTTATTTATTTATTTATTTATTTGTGAATCTAAAGTCTTTCACTTCAATCAACGTTTGATGTTTCTTATATCCACCTTCCCTGGTAAGAAATCTCCATCTAAAATAGAGTCGAAATTGTCAAAGGGGTTTCTAAAAATAATCTTATTTAAATTAAATAAAATTATTATAGATAATAAAGTTCTCGCTATGACAATTTAACACATTTATATATATGTCATACTTGAACTTAAGACTATTAATTAAATTAAATTACAACAATTTCAGAACAATTAATTCAAGTTTTAAATGTTTTTCAATAATTTTCCAACAAATAATTAAATCAATAAATCCACATCTAGCTAGCTGCCACTTTGATTTAATCTTGTTTAAACTGGATAAATTATAACATTAAGGGCGATAAAAGTTATTGCTCTCACTATTTAACACATTTTTATATCTCATACTTCAATTTAAAATTACTAATTAAATTAAAACAATTACACAATAATTCATTCACTTATTCAATGATATTTCAGTAATTTTCCAACACATAATTAAATCAATAAATCCACATCTAGCTAGCTGTCACTTTGATCACTTTGATATATTCAAGTCATGCCATCTAAGTGCAGTGCAAATAGGAGAGAGGGAGAGACATATCTAGATAGAACTGGAAATGGATAAATTAAAAAATAACATGAGTATATGACAAGATCCCACCTTCTTGCCTTCCCATGTTTTAGGTATTGCAAATTTGCAATCAATGGGTCCATTTGCTTTTCGGATTGCTGTTTTAAACCCAAGACCTTTTGTGGTAACATGGGAGATCATGTAATGGCGCTTTCTCTGTTTGTTCGCTTGGATTCTCGCGAACTCATTAATGGGCTTCTCCTGATTTGCATTAACAATATGGCTGTTGCTTTCTACAACCTTTTTTGACTTTTGGATTAGACAATTTAAAATGTAAAATTACATTTTGGATTAGTAAAAATTACATTTTAAATTGATTACACCTTTTATATTATGGATCAATCTGAAAGATAAAAGAAAAGCATTCCGAAAAGGTGCAAGAAGCTTCTTTAGAGTGTAGAAAAAGCAACAACCTAATAATTTTTAGATTAAATTAAATGACATTTGGATTATCACCTCTTTTTATTTTCCTTTGAAAGCTACATATGGATGTTGTGTGGGAGTGGATCATGGAATTTGTATCCCTCATTTGAAAAATGCTGGTCCTATTCATGTATGGGAGTGGATCATGGAATTTGTATCCCTTGTGTGTACATCTTTCTTTTTTCCACCGCCATCTTCTATCTCAGTTGCTAAATGGATAGCAACGAGCCTCCCACCAAAAATGGCAAAACAGTCAGACGTGGCCACAATGGGTATGAATATCCCCACCCAACTCATGCTTGTCAAATTACTATTCTTTTGTATGGATAAAAGGCAAAATAATCGTTAACCAGGCACTTAATTTTTTTGGTCTTATGTTTCCATAGAGGTGATGAGGAAATAACATCTCCTTCACTTGGGGCTAACCCTTGTCTGAGGCCAAGTAATGTAGGTTATCCTTGTTAACCAAAACTGAACCTTGGTGTTATTATTTTCCAAAGAAACTACATGTATCCAAAATTTGTAACTAATGTCCAATACTTGGTTTTTTGTGGATGACAGGAATTGGTCCAATAAGACAGCTTTACCTATTCGTCATGCATGGGTAATGTACAACAATCCCATTCTTGATGGTCTCATTGTAAAAGTCACTATTATTGTCATTGTTGGTAAATTTGTATGTTAGGCAAAACAAGTGGATGCTGGAGATATTTCAATGTTGCTTATTAAATGTTATCCACGTTCTTTAGGGACTAAAGATTTGGGTGGATGCTTTGTCGAAAAAAGTGGAAGACTTAGAGAACGAGAATCTACAATGATGAGGACCTTAATGGGCATAGTAGTGAGCGATATGCAGAAATGATGTGCATCGGTCCAATAGGAAGATGAGAATATCAGCCCACAACAACAGAACTCAACAGCAGACACAAATGTGTCTCCTATACTGGCACAACCCCTTAATGAAAGCACTGAAAGAAGTTATAGAAACAAAACGTACATATTTGACAAATATGTCCTTTAGGAAGAATGTCGGCAGGGTTGCATGGAAGTTCTTAATTTTGGACCTATGTTGATTAAGGTCAGGTTTATTGAATGCCTCCTCATAAAATATCCCGCTGATCATATTTATGTCTTAACTATGTAGGAACCTACTCATGGTAATGTTCTACGTGAAAGGATGGGAGAGCTATGTAGAAGGTTAACATTCCATTCACCATGTCATCTAATGTTGGATCATCATCAAATTTGTTGGACGTGGAAAAAACACCTAAAAAACACCTAAAAGTAAGTCACCATGTCATGCAAGTCCAAAGACTCATTCTTGGCTTCATTGGGATCCTATCAAAAAATATGTTGAAGACATTCCTGAGGTCTTTTTAAAGCATTAAACCATACATTTATGTTTTTTGAAAACTCAAAAGTTAACGAAGTATATTACCTCCTTTAAATAGATTATTTTTAAAAACAATATAGGTAGGCATTTTTTTAGCGTGACCTTACATTATCATGGTTCCAAAAATTAGGCACTAAAGTCTTGCTTTTATCCAACAAGAGATATGAATTGAAGATGCAGCTAAAAGTATGCACATTTGTCTTCAATGTAGAGTTGCCAACATAGTAAGTCTCAATGAAACTTGTTTATAAAATTAAAATATAGTTTCTATTTTGATGTTGACTTTGCATTCACATGGACTGATTGCAGTAAGGTGCTCTTCCAACATGGGAAGCATTTTGGTTCAAGGTGGAATTTCCATAGTCTATTTCATATGATCTAGCAAATATCCAATCACTTCAAATATCTTTTGCAATGGATGAAAGTCCCATTGACCAAAGCAAAATCACAAAGAACTAGGAAGTTTTTCCAAAGCATAGTCATGCAAGTGCTCAAACCAAGACTTGCCTCATTTCTACAATTTGAAGATAAATTCAGCAAACTTTTATGACAATAATTTGAAGAGCACAATGAACTCAAGAATTTATACTCAAGATGCGACTGTGAGGTGAAATTTATTTGGATGGATTACATAACTTTTGGTCTAAAGAACTCATTAAGGTCCATTTTCTAATTGTCCTTTAACTTTCGTATTTTATTTTCATGTAATAAGTTCGGATGGCTCTTGACATCTTTTAGGTTAGTTTTTATGTTTTTAGGCTTTCCAAGTTATTATAGTGGTTAGTGGGGTTTTATTTCCGGTGTAAATTTAATGTAAGTAGGAATTTAATTCTAAGTGAGAATTAATTCATAGTGGGATGTTTAGAAGGAAGTCTAGTCTATAAATAGCAAAAAATTTGTAGCTTTGAGGAGAATGAGTTTGAATGAAAGTTTGAGTTTTCTCCCTTTTGATCATCTTGCACTTTTCTTTTCTTGTCATCTTTCATCTCATCTCATTCTTTATGAACCAATTCACCATTGACTTCTTTAGTTGGTATAAATGGTCCTTTAACAATAGCATTCCATGTACTGAGATCAATTGATTGAATGAAGATTTCCATTCTCTTTTGCCAAAACGAAAAATGCTCTCCCTCAAATAATGGTGGTCGATTGAGAGAATCACCCTCTTTGAAAGTGATTTGTTTAAGCCCATTTTTGAAAAATTATGATCTTGAGCAACTTTCAAGATGTATTTCTAAATCCAATTGAAAAAGATAATCGAACTCACAAACCAAGAGGGGGTGAATTGGTTTTGAAAACAAATTGAAATTAAAAACAGTTTTGAAAAACTTTCGCTTCCAAGGATTGTATCACAAACTTTTTTATTTAAAACCAATATCTAATCAATCACCTGTACATAATATCCTTTCGTTAAAGCACTTCAAAAAGAAATATCTTTAAACTCAGCAAATTGATGAAGAATGCAATGAGAGAGAAAGATTCAAGAGAAAATGGACAACAAGATTTATACTGATTCACTCTCTATTTCTAGATAAGCTACTCCAGTTATCTAATTCAACCTGAATTAGATTTCCACTATGCACTTTGAGTTCTTACAAGCAATCACAATCAATCTCAATTCCTACCCAGAAAAAAAGATTAAGGCACCCAACCCTAGGGTCTTTTGTGAATAAAAGCCTAAAAGACACCTACCCTTAGCTCAAACTAGAAAACTCTATTATAGCATGTTTTAGAAACTCATGCATATGTTGTAACAATATGTAAAAACATATGAAAACAGAGTCAACGAGAGACACAACCTTGTCATTCAAATGCAAGAACCAAAACTTGATTGAATGGGTCTTTTCTTGATCTCACAAGATGTTAACAACTCATTTTAACCTTTGAAAGCTTAAAAAACATAGACTAGAATGTGTGAGTCGTAAAAGCTCGTTCTAAATCATTGTTGAAAGTGAGAACACAATGTGGATATTTATAGAGAAAGCGGTTATAACTGCTTATAATCGATTAAATTGTCAATGTAATCGATTATCTCGAAGAAGTAATCGATTGGATTCTCATTTCAATCGATTAAAGTGTTCTTCCCAAAACCTGAAAAGCTTTTCAAGAATAATGTAATCGATTAGATTCTTGATTTAATGGATTAAAGTGTTCTTGATCACTTATATGAGAACACTTTCAAGAATGATGTAATCAATTACTATACCCACGTAATCAATTAAAGCAAAGACCCCAAGAAAACAGACATGGTCTCAACAGAATTGAGTAATCGATTACGAATAACTGAGTAATTGATTAAACCAGAATGAAGATCTCTCTACAAGCTTCTCAAAAGACTTGTGTAATCAATTACGGATAGTTAGTAATCGATTAAAACAGACAGTTTATGCACTGAAGATGTTTCTAATCCTTAGAAATAATCTTCTTATCTTTGCATGATGTACACATAGATAGATTAAGACTAAAAATCAACAATCAATACAAATGTCACTCAATGAGTTGGGCATGTAAAAAGACAAAAGTCTTCAAAACTTGATCTTCATGTTGGTCCCCCTATCTCTAACAACTACATCCCCAAAATTTGAAAATCTAATTGGCTCCTACTGTCACACCAAACACGTTGTACTCGATTGTCTTCATCCATTGTGTGTCTCACAAACATAAGATGGTCAATGAATATAAATATTGTAAAGCACTAGCACCATCAGATCCTTGAACCTACCTTTGCCTCTAAATCTGATCATACATGTCTTTCTCCCAATAGCCAACCTTGTCATAATCACCACCCTGACTTCCCATCATATGAAAGATATTTGTTGCATGTAGACTTGCCTTCTGAAGGTTATTCATTTTCATAATATCATATGTCTCCATTCTTTTATGCTCCGATACCATGCTTGAATATATGCCTTTTAAGGATCAATGATTATGTTCATCCTCAACACAACTGACAGACCAAAGTTATGAAGGCAAATAAATATGGACATGACATTTGGCATCACACCTACATCTAGTTTCACCCATGGGTCGTCTTTTCCGCTTACCCAATGTTAATCCCATATCTTCACGATAACCTTGCTTGTTACATACAAATGTTACACCCTTGGTGTGTTTGACTCTTAATGGTCTCAAATCCATCTTTTTTTTTTGGGTTCATGCTCTTGTCTCTAACTTTCTTTTTCTTGTTAGAGGCAAAGGATTTTAACATGGGATATAATCACTAATTTACCCTTTTATCAACAGTTGTGTTCTTAGCAAAATCTAGAAATTCCACGTGTGGGATAGATGTGGCCTTAGTGGACTCCAAATCTTGTGTCTTCGGGAAGTGAGTAGACTTTGTTTAGAGGAGGGACCTGCAAAACAAAGGAAAAACACTCTGACGCTCAAGTAAGTACATTAATTATTAAAGAATGACTAGGTGAGAACTCAGTCTAAGATTTATAGAAAGAAAGACTTGAGTAATACATTCAAGTGTATAGTGAGATGTGTGATGTCTCTGAGGTGTATTGGAAGTGTGTAGTGTCAATTCAAAGTGTGTAGAGAGAACCTGGATGGTTGTATTTATAGTGTGGAGTATGGGCTTTGGGCTGTTGCTTATAGATAATCTGTTGATAAGATAATAATAACAGATAATAGCAGGCAGTTATCTATATTTTGAATACGAGATAATGTGTACCTTATTGATATATTGTTACTTATAGATAAGTAACAGCTTGTAGATAACTTGTTAGAGAGATAAGATAATTATATGATAAGGTGGTTACACCTATTCGAATATTCTGGAATACTTGATATACTGTGGATAAGGAGATAATACTGATGATGTTCGAGTTCTTGTAGAAGATTGTTGGCATGGAACCTGGACATATATGTCGGGGTCAGCCTTGGGAGGCTGAATAAGCACCTTTTTAATGTGGCGGTGCTAACGTGGAGGATGTCCACGTGTACAATGACCTTTATGAGGTGACCACATGTCATTTTACTATTTTGGACTGTACATAAGCCCCCCAGCCTCTAAGCCGATTTATGGGCGAAAGAGGGTGAATGAGCATTGATGCATATTGTTCCAATGTCATAATAGTATAATGAATTTCGTCAACCCCCGAGTTTAGAAAGATGATGCACATGTTGAAGTCGGTAGCTTTATTGAGGTTGACCAAAACTTTAGACTTAAGAACCATGAGTTCGGCGTAATTTGGATTTATGAACCTGTGAATTACCGAGGACGTACCTCGGACCAAGGACAAACCTTGGGTATTTTAGGGTACCGAGGACGGACCTCGGATTTTGTAGAATACCGAGGGTGGACCTCGGGTTTATGCCGTCAAATGTTCTTTGACTCTAGTCATGTTGACAGATGATCCTGGACAAAGCAATCCGGATTGTAAATGCTGGTCTTCCCAAGGTAGACTTTTTTGACTCTTTTGGATAAGTCTAGTCTTGGTAGGTAAATGAGACGTTGATGATGAATTTTCTGCTAGTTTATGACCGTTGATGTGACCATTGAAGATATATGTTATTTCCCCATTAATGTCACTAGTCGTGTGCCACCCACGCACCATTACATGTGTCACTCAAGGAGTGGTCACGTTCCGAAAATCATGCGGTAGTGGGTAAATGCAGTTAGTTGTGAGCTTTTTAGGGGACGTTTTGAAATCCCAAAACTGTCGACGTTCACTGTTCCTTTAATTAGAGGAGTTTTTGCAATTTCCATCATCATTCTTGCATTCTTGCTTTTCTGAGCCTTCTTCATTTTTCTTGTTTCCATTCCCTTTAGAGGTTTAAACTTTTCTTCTGAAAATGTCTGAGTCTCCCATTTCCAATTCCACTCTAGGTATGGGGGTAGTGACTCTAGTGGTTGTATCGAGCAGCGCGTTAGGTGTGATGTAATCTCTATTGACGACTCCTCTGAGGAGAATGTTCATGGATGTGCCTCCGATGGGTCTTTCTCTTCTGGGAGGAAGACCCATTCTCTCCAGGTTGATGAAGGGACTTCTTGCCCTGTTCGGCAAACGAGGGCTTCTACCTTTCCTAGGGTTAACGAACCTTTGCCGCTTGCTATCCTTCCTCTTGCTTCTGTTTCTGAGAGGGTGGAGCCTTCCCATGTAAGGAGTGTTAGGGTTTCTCATCGTAGTTGTAGCGTAGGGTCACCCACTCTTGATTTGGCAGTGGCTAATGGCTATGAATGGGTAAGGGAGGACGTGTTTAAGTATTGTTCCTCCCTAAACACCCCGCTTCTGTAAATGCACTCCACTTGACGTTGCAGATGATGGCTCCTTCGGATGCCGACAAGATTATTGTAGAGCCTTGCGGGGAAAATGACTTCCCCTGTGTGAGGGCGGCACCGGGCGCTCTGCCCTTCTTCTTCATGCACCAATGCCTCTTTGAGGTGTTGGGTATTGTTCTTCCCTTTTCTCCCTTTCAGTGTGCTCTGTTGGAGTATCTGAACGTGGCCCCCTCCCAGCTTCATCCTAACAATTGGGCCGTGGTGCGAGCTTTTGAAATTTTGTGTTCTCATTTGCACATTCGTGCTACTTTTCCTTTCTTTTGCTTTTTCTTTCAGACTAAGCCATCTGGGAAGGTTGCTTGGTCCGTGAAATTTTGTGTTCTCATTTGCACAGTGTTTCAAAAAAGGTGTTCGAGGTGGACACCAATGTCTTCCGCCGCTTTAAGGACCAGTTCTTCAAGGTCCGTGAAAATGGTGTTGCGGCTAACGAGTTGCCTTTGATGTTCAATAGGAAAGGGGAAGCTCGATTTCCCTTCTACTGGCAGGCTGACCCTACCAGGTTCAAATCCTTTGATGAGAACATGTTAACCCTCGCGGAGAAATCTGGCAAGGCCACCTTAGAGCTTTTACCGGCCTCACTGGACGCGCGAGCTATCTTAGCACTGCCCTTAGCCAGTGATCCTTCTACCGCGTTGGACGGTAACTTTTCTTTCATTGCTTCTCTGTTTTTCACGTGTGAAAACATTTTCGTGTTTTGGCGTTTTAGTAGGCATCATGGGCAATTTTCAATGGAGGTCAGTGGTGCGTAATGCAGATGAAGATGTTGTGTCGTCTCCCGTCCCTCCCCCAACTGAAGGAAAGGGTCGACCGACTGTCCAGGTTGGCCCTTCTCAGGTAGCTGTTGCGCTCTCCAGCTCTTCCACTGCCGAGCTAGAAAAGAGAAAAAGGGATAAAGGTGTCGGGACATCTAGTCGCAAGAAGTCTAGGTCTACCCACACTCCTCACAGTCTTCGTGCATTACGGGAAGCTGTTGGGTTAATGCCGACTTCTCCTCTTCCTGTCCGGGCTCCTTCATCTGCTACTCGTACTACCATTCCCACTGTACCTGTGGTTGTGACCTCGACTCCGCCTGTTGCCGCTACTTTCGTGCCTCTCGTGGTTGTCATTCCGAGTCTACCTACTTCTTGTCCCACTACTCCTTCTCCTTCTCCGCCTCCTCCAACTGTCATGCCGCCACCTACTGCTCGCCCTGTCGCCCCTTTAGAGTTTGTATGTGCTCCAAGGGAGGTAGACTCATTGTGGAGTGTCGGGCATAGGCTTGATTGGGAGCTGTCGACCCTTTTTGACAGGGATTTGATCAGGTCGGCAGGTCCTCAACATTCACTTGACACCGCTGAGGTTTTCTTGCAAAGGGGGCTTGCCATTATAAAGGAGCAAAGGCAAGTCTATCAAGAAGCTATGGGCAAGACGACCTCTTTGGAGCAGGAATACCACAAGTTGAAGGGTGCTGTTCGGGGTGCTTGGCGATTGGAGCGCAACCGGTTAAACAACGCTGGGGTGGCCTTTGTTGAGGCTACCTGATGTAACCGTCAGCTATCTTCGAAGATTTGCAAGACTTTGTCCAAGATGTTACGGACTAGGCTCGACGGTGACGAGCTGGTGGTTTTTGGCCGGGCAACTGCTGCCAAGGCAGATAAGGCTTTGGCTGAGAAGGAAGAGTTGGCGAAGAAGGTGGCCGAGCTGGAGACTAAGCTGAAGGATCCCATGGACGGGCTCGCTGCCGAGATGGAACTTGCTGAGAAGGTGGCGAATCTAGAGGAAAGACTAAAAGAGGCCCAGGATGAGCTCATTGTTGAAATGACAGTCAACAAAGAGCTTGACGAAGAGCTGAAGGTGTTCAAGCGGGAAGCAGTGGAGCAACATGAGAAGGGATTTTCCAAGGCGGTGCGCCAAGCCGGTCACTCTGTGAAAGACCTCAACTTGGGTCAATTTGATCCCTTCAAGGATGTGAAGAATGGTGCCTTGGTCGATGAAGAGGAGCTCGATTCTGCTGAGGAGTCTGCTAGTGATGCAGCCGACAAATAGGTTGTTTTATGTTTCTTTTGCTTTCTTGCTTCTTTTGTACTTTTGGCCGGGATGGCCATGTAAAGTTTCCATCGTCTTAATAAAAGTATTCCTTTTTATCTTCCTTTTTGTCGAGTATTTGAAATAATGCCGGCTTGTCGAAATAATGAAGTAATGTTGGGTTCCATGTGCATCCATGTTAAACGTTGGTCAATGACTAAGCTTATAACCCGGTTTATCAATATTCTCTAACAATTATTCATGCAAAATAGATGAATCTATGGTGTCGGGGCTCCATAGAAGTTAGTACCAAGAATGTTTCTTGGGTTTCGACATGCCAAGGGGGCCTTGGACTTTGATATATCAAAGATGTTTCCTTGATTTTTGTATGGCTCATAATTCTGCACAAATAGAATTTGTGAGCGCTTAAATCATCAGAGTAAAGCTATAAATACCTCATATTTCCATAATGGATAATGGGGTGAATACGAGGTTGACCATGGATGGTCCTCAAGTTTTGCAAAATATAAGTTATCTGGGATTGTTGACAACTACGTCGGTCAAGGATGGTCCTTGACAAAATTTGATGATAATTGTGGTTGACCATGTTCGGGTTTCCTAGTCTGTAATAATACCAAGGGTTTTCTTGTGTATAGGAGTCCGAGGGCGGACCCCGGCCTTTATGTGCCAAGTATGCTTCTTGGACTTTATGTTCTTGAGAACTTATATGATAACATATGTCGAGTGTAAACATAGTTGTACCTCATGTTTGTCAGAGCTGATACCAGTGGAGTTGTCCATGCTGGATTTTGTCAAAATTTACCAAGACGTGATCTTGGGTTTGGGAGCTGCTGTGAGCATACCAGTGGTGCGTCCACCCTGGATTTTTAAGAGGCCGACCAAAGCTTTAGGATTTACAAACCTTGAAGGTTTACCGTAGTTTGGTTTTACGAACCTGTAGACGACCAAGAATGGATTTTTGGGTTGGCGAGACGGATCCCGGACTTGTTAAGGTCAACCAATTAGATGGGATTATGAACCTTCTTCTGAGGGCAGACCCATGGGTCTTCATGCCAAGACGGATCTTGGGCTCAATAAGGTCAACCAAGGCTTGGGTTTATGAACCTTGACGGTCTACCGGAGCTTAGGTTTATGAACCTTTGAAAGTGGAGGTCGACCAAGGCTTGGGTTTATGAACCATAACGGTCTACCAGAATGGATTCTTAGGTTACCAAGATGGATCTTGGGTTTAATAAGGTTAACGTGGAAGTCGGGTTTACGAACCTTCTTCCAAGGACGGACCTTGGGTCTTCAATCGAGGGAGGACCCTGAATTTCGTAAGGTTGTCTAGGACTGGCCCAATACAAGCCTTCTTCTAAGGACGAGCCTTGGGTCTTCTGCGAAGGATTGATTCCCACCTCGAACCAAGGGCAGATCCATGGAATTTTGTGTAGTCAACCAGACGGCTGGGATTATTAACTGTACATTGGGCGGACGTCGGGCTAAGGCAGAACTTAGATGTTTTTCCTAGGACGTACCCCGGACCAAGGCGGACCTTGGATTGTGAATAGACAATCAGATGAACTGGTCTTATTGACTGTACACCGAGGCGGACCTCGAACCAAGGCGGACCTTGGATTTTACAAGATTAGCAGGAAAGCCGGATTTACGGACCTTCTTCCAAGGGCGCACCTTGGGTCTTCTTCCGAGGACGGACCCCGGACCAAGGCAAACCTTGGATTTTACTGGAGGTTCTCCTAGGGGAGCCCTAGGGTGTTATGAACCTTTGGAGAGTACCGGGACGCGTCCACCCTAGATTTTAGTAAGACTTGTCATGGACCTTAACAAGTACCAAGACGTGGTCTTGGGTTTTCGAAACTGGACCTAGGAGAATAATTAGGCAATACTTCCTGAATCATAGTCAAAATCCTGAAATATTGACGTAAATGAAATAAGAGGTATATGTTTTATTAATATAGCATTTAATGTACATATTCCCTCTGCTTATTCATCGGATAGGCCTCGTTAAAACCTTTCAAGCGAAAACCCAGTGGGAAAAAAGGACTTGAATAGGAAAAAGAGTACACCATGTGGCCTTGATCTCCTTAGCTGAAATAGAACTTCAGGTAGCATTCCATGTTCTTGGAATGTCTTTACCACCGAGTTCCTACAATTAGTAGGCGCCGTTGCCTAGGTTGGTGACAACTCTAAACAGGCCTTCCCAGTCTGGTCCAAGTTTTCCTGCACGAGGATTCTTTCGAGCTTCACCTCGGACGCGCCAGACTAGGTCGCCTGGCTGAAAAGTTTGAGGTTGAACTTTGGAGTTATATCTTCACATCATGGGGAGTTTAGCCGCTTCTTCCTTGATTCTGGCTATATCTCAAAGTTCTTCACTGGTTTCCAGTTCAACCCTCATGTTGTTCTCACTGCACTGTTCCTGAAAAAGCATCATTCTAGTTGAAGGTTCCCCCACCTCGACAGGGATCATGGCGCCGATGCCATATGTCAGGTGAAAAGGAGTTTCCTTTGTAGTGCTTTGAGGTGTACAATGGTATGCCCAGAGTATACTTGGTAGTTCCTCCCTCCAGAGACCTTTGGACTTGTCAAGTCTAGTGCGAAGGGCTCTAAGAATGACTCTGTTTGTCGCTTCGACCTGACCGTTGGTCTGGGGGTGTTCAACAGAGGTGAGTAGGTGTTTGATACCTAGCTGTGTGAGGAATTCTTCATAGGTTTGTGCCTTGAACTGTGTACCATTATCAGTAATGATAGCATAGAGTAAACCGTATCTGCATATGAGATGTTTCCAGGTGAAGGTTTCAACCTCACTGGCTGTAATTTCTCGTAATGGCTTTGCCTTGATCCACTTGGTGAAGTAGTCGATTGCCACCAGCAAGAACTTGATCATCCTGGGAGCTCTAGGGAATGGTCCCAAGATGTCCATGCCCCACATAGCGAAGGGCCACGGAGAGGCGATGGTGTGTAGGTTTTCAGGGGGAATTTGTGGGATGTCCGCAAACTCCTGACACCGTTTACACCTCCGTATGAACTGAAAGGCGTCGATCTTGAGTGTCGGCCAGTAATACCCTGCTCGTACCACGTTAGTGACTAAGGATCATCCTCCTGCATGGAGTCCAGAGATCCCTTCATGAAGTTCTCTCAAAACATAGTCTACCTGTGAACTGTCTAGGCATTTGAGTAAAGGTGCTAACTCACCGTCAATGATGATGTAGTAGCTAACTTTCTGCTTTAGACGTCGGGCCTCATTTTCATCTGTTGGGAGTGTTCCCTTTTCGAGAAAGTCTTTATAAGGGGTCATCCAAGTGGATTTCTCCAATTCAACAGCCATTACCGTTGGGGTGTCAATGGTGGGTTTTTGAAGTGTTTTTTGGATGACCGTTTTGAGGTGCCCGATCCTTTTGGTACTGGCTAGCTTAAATAGCAAGTCGCCCCTAGTATTACTTTCTCGAGGCATGTGATACATCTCAAAATACTCGAAACTGTTAATAAGTGTTTTGGCCAGATGATAATATTGGAGAAGTAGGGCTTCTTTGGTTTGAAACTTCTCTGCTATCTGTCCCTGGACGAGCTGTGAGTCGGAATAACATCTCAAATAACGAGCCCAAACTTCCTTAGCAAGTTTGAGTCCCGCTATGAGTGCCTTGTACTCAGCTTGGTTGTTGGAAGCCTTGAAGTTAAGCTTAAGAGCTTGTTCCAGCGAAATGTGGTCGGGTCCTCCAAGTATGATGACGGCTCCACTCCTTTGTATGTTAGACGCTCCGTCCATGTAAAGGTTCCACCAATCTGGGGTGGATTCATCTTTTCAGGAAAATTCTGCCAGGAAGTCTGCCATAAATCGTGCCTTCATAGGACCACGTGGTTCATATCGAATGTCGAATTCCGACAGTTCGACTGACCAAGCCACCATCCGCCCTGCCAATTTTGGTTTCCTCAGTAACTGTTTGATGAGATAGTTAGTCTTAACTATCACTTGGTGACTTTGGAAATAAGGCCTAAGGCTTCTTGTTGAGGTGATTAATGTCAAGGCTATCTTTTCAATCATTTGATAGCGCTTCTCAGTGTCATGTAGCATCAGGCTAGTGAAGTAGATAGGGAGTTGGTGCTTCCCTTCTTCTTCGACGAGTGCCGAGCTGACGACTTCTTCTGCTACTGAGAGGTATAAGAGCAACGGTGCATCCTGCCGAAGTCAACTTAAGACAAGTGGTGTAGCAATTGTTTTTTTGAATGCCTTGAAAGCCTGCTCGCAGGTGTCATCCCAAAGGAATGGTGTTGTCTTGGTGAGCAGCTTGTAAAAGGGCTTTGCTTTCTCCGCAAGTTTCGAAAGAAATCTGGATAGTGCGACTAATCTTCCGTTCAGCTTTTGAACTTCATTAACATTAGCCGGGCTATGCATCTGTAATATGACCGAGCATTTGTTCGGATTGGCTTCAATACCCTGGTGTGTGATCATGAAGCCGAGGAATTTGCCTCCGCCTACCCCGAATGTGCACTTTTCGGGGTTGAGACACATGTCATACTTCCGAACCTCTTCAAATACCTCTTCTAGATTTGCTACATGTTGGGCTACACTCTGAGACTTGGCGACCATGTCATCCACATAGACCTCGACATTGCGTCCAATCTGCTTTCTGAAGACACGGTCCATCAGTCGCTGGTATGTGGCCCCGACATTTTTGAGACCAAAGGACATGACCCTGTAACAATGGTTGGCATCTTCTATAATGAAAGGTCGTTTTCTCTTTGTCCAGGGTGTGAATTCTGATTTGATTGTAAGCAGAATATGCATCCAGGAAACTCAAGATGTGAAACCCGGATGCCCCACCAACAAGTCTGTTAATGTTGGGTAATGGGTATGCGTCCTTAGGACATGCCTTGTTGAGGTCTGTAAAATCTATGCACGTGCGCCAATTGCCACTGGATTTTTTGACCATGACAACATTGGCGAGCTAGGTGGAGTACCTGACTTCTCTGATGAAGTTGACTTTGAGCAGTTTATCTACTTCTTTGACCGCCTTTCGTCGCTCTTTTCCCATGTTCCGCTTTTTCTGTGTTATAGGCTTAGCCTGTGGACATATCGCCAGCTTGTGGCATATGACACTAGGGTTAATCTCTGGCATGTCAGACGGTTGCCAAGCAAACAAAGATGCGTATTTGCGAAGTACATCAACTAGATGCCTGTACTCATGGCTAGTGAGCTTCTTGCTAAGCTGCGTACATTGTCCGGGTTTGGGTCCGAGTTGCAGCTTAACTAGTTCTTCGATCGATTTTGGTCCTTTGTCGATGTTATCGTCACACGGATCCACATCGAAGGTGTCACCATGATGATCTGTAAGATAAACCATCAGTGTACAGGTAACATAATCTGTGTCTATATTCATGACCCGGGTGGTGCCCCCCGAAGTGGTGCCATGTCTATCTGACCTCCTGTTAGAAGGATATGGTAACACTTTTAGGCTTTCAACATAACATTTTCTGGCCTGCTTCTGGTTTGCTTTCACAGTGACAATCTCCTCTGTCATGGTAAGGAATTTCATCTTTAGATGAGGTGTAGAGACAATAGCTCCAAATTCGTTAAGAGTTTTTCTGCTAATCAGGACCAGATATGACGTGTCGGCATCGACAATGTTGTATTTGACCGTGAAACTCCTGGATAGTGAACCCTGACCAAAGGTGGTCATTAGTCGACATATCCCACAGTATCAACACGTTCTCTCGCGAAGCCGAGGAGGGGTTCCGAGCAGGGCTGTATAGCTGTTGATGAGATTTCCAGCTTTTGAAAGGTCTTTAGGTATAAGACGTCAGTCGAGCTGCCTTGATCAATGAGCACCTTTGTTACCATGAAATTGGCGATGATGAGGGAAACAACCATGGGATCATCTTGGTGGATAGGGTTAATTCCTTCAAAATCGGCATCAGTGAATGTGATGCGAGGTAAACTCCTCATTGGGGGAACGTTGTCAAAATTTATGTCAATATCCTGGATGGAGTGAAAGTGTCTTTTGCGAGACTGACTTGACGATCCTACATATGAGAAACCGCCTGCGATAGTATGAATCACACCTCGGATATGTTGGACGGGTTCCTCTTCCGGTTGACGAGAAGGTTGACGTTCGCGTCTGGGCTGCGGTTGTCTTTGTCTACCTCGGCCTTCTGCACCATCTCTTTGCCTATCATTGTGTATAAAGCGATCTTCTCGGTGCTCTTCTTGCCTCCGTGCAGGTGTAACATTATCAAGTCTTTTCACAAATTGTGATAAATGTCCAGCCCAAATGAGTTCTTCAATCTTATCCTTCAATGCGACACAGTCCTCGGTATTATGGCCAGTGCCACGATGATAACGACAGTACTTGTTGGGGTTCCCCCTTGTTTAGAGGGAGCTGGCAATGTCACCTACACCTCCGTGTTGAAGGCTTTATCCATGATCATAGCTTGGTTGAACGCCAGGGGAGTGTATCTCTCGAACCGGGGTCCTTTAGGGAGGAGCTGCGGCTTGTGAGGCTTTTGCTTCTTACCGGGCTTCCGGGGATCTACTGTGATGGATACATCATGTCTTTCGCGTTTTTGTCCAAATTGTCAGACTTCATTACGGAATTTTGACATTTCTTCCATCTGAATGTAACCTTTGGCTCTTTCGCGTATTACGTCCATGCTAGAAGGAGGTTTCTTGCATAGACTGTCCACGAATTTACCAGGTCATAGAGCCAACATCATGGAATGCAGTGCTACCTCAGGATTAGGATTTCTGATTTGAGACGTGAGATGCGAGAATCGTTCCATGAATTTACAGAGGGGTTCATTATCGGCCTGGCGTAGTGTCGCTAGTGCAGCGGATGTCATCTTGTGAGTCCGACTGGTAGCATATTGCGCACTGAATTTTTCGACAAGGGTGTCGAAGCTGTCAATGGACTACTCGGGAAGGTCACCATACCATGCTAATGCGGCTCCCTTTAAAGATGTCGGGAATACACGGCATAGTATGGCATCATTGTTGGTGTAAAGATTTGCCTATGAGAGAAAGGCATTAAGATGTTCGTTTGGGTCGGTGGTGCCGTCAAACCTCTCTAGGTGCAGAGGTTTCCAGTCGAACGGGATGTCGACTTCTTTGATGCGATCCACAAGAGGATTGTGCCGTGTGTTACGCCTCTCCATTCGGTAGCCGTGTGTTGAACTACGAATGGGTGGAGGGTCGACATGTCGAGAATGCAATTTGCCTTGCGTCTGTTCTTCGCAGGTGATAAGGGAGTGTTCATCTCCCTCGAGGTGTCTCGCTCTGGCTTCGTACTGATCGCGTTCAGCTCTCAGCCTTTTGATTTCTTCTTGGTACTTGTGTTCCATCTCCGCTATGTGGTTCTAGAGTTGCTGAATGGTGTCGGCGTTTGTCATGGTAGTGTGTGGGTGGTTAGATGCGTCGCCTGGGGTGTTGCGTCTAACACTGGAACATGTACTGACCATGAACGGGTACCGTCAAATGATTGGGATGAGAGGCCGTTGGGTATGTTTTACCTGAGCCCCATGGTGGGCACCAAATGTTCTTACCAAAATATGGAAATTCCACGTGTGGGCTAGATGTGGCCTCAGTGGACTCCAAATCTTGTGTCGTTGGGAAGTGAGTAGACTTTGTTTAGAGGAGGGACCTGCAAAACAAAGGAAAAATACTCTGACGCTCAAGTAAGTACATCAATTATTAAAGAATGACTAAGTGAGAACTCAGTCTAAGATGTATAGAAAGAAATACTTGAGTAATGCATTCAAGTGTATAGTGAGATGTGTGATGTCTCTGAGGTGTATTGGAAGTGTGTAGTGTCAATTCGGAGTGCGTAGAGAGAACCTGGATGATTGTATTTATAGCGTGGAGTATGGGCTATGGGTCGTTGCTTATAGATAATCTGTTGATAAAATAATATAACAAATAATAGCAGACAGTTATCTATATTTTGAATAGGAGATAATGTATACCTTATTGATATACTGTTACTTATAGATAAGTAACAGCTTATAGATAACTTGTTAGAGAGATGAGATAATTATATGATAAGGTGGTTACACCTATTCGAATATTCTGGAATACTTGATATACTGTTGATGAGGAGATAATACCGATGATGTCCGAGTTCTTGTAGAAGATTGTTGGTATAGAAACTGGACAAATATGTCCAGGGTCAGCCTTGGGAGGCTGAATAAGCACCTCTTTAATGTGGCGGTACTGACATGAAGGATATCCACGTGTACAATAACCTTTATGAGGTGGCCACGTGTTATTTTACTATTTTGTACTGTACAAGTTACCTTTTGGATTTTCACAATATAGAGTCCTCACCATCAACCTATTTTTTCCTCTCTTTTTTTCTTGAATGTCCTTATTAGTTGACTTGCTAATTGTAAGTGTTAGTACCTTACTGCTCCTCAAAGATATGGCATTGCATTGCTATCTCAAGTTGTCAATTGTTACTTAAGAGTTTATTACCCAACTACCTTGTTATTTGCTTAGTTGTTGATTTTCTTGATGTGGCTACCTTGTTATATTAATATATACTAGTAATATTAATAATAACAATAGTATTTATTTATAGATAATATTATTAATACTAATAATTTATATAATATATACAAATTTATTTATTGAATAGTAATAAATATATGTACAATTTTTTTTATCTTTACGTAAGTTACTATAATTTTTGTCTTGCTAAGAATACTAATTAAAAAATTAAATAGAGAAAATATTTAGTATGAATAACATAAAAAAGGTCATAAATAACGTTAGTTTTTGTCTTTCGATAAAATTATTTTTAGTTTTAGTTTTTTAGTTAGTGTCGTAAGAACATTTGTTATAATTTTTCTTATAATTTTCATTAATATACCAAGTGAGCCTATTAGCAGTTAAGTGTTGTTAAAGTGTAGGCTCGGGTTTAATTTGATCCGCACCTTCTACTTGTTGTTCTCCTATATTTCCTGATGTTGCTAGAAATGGCACGAGGAAAACTTGGTTCTACTTTCAAATAAAACAACTAACATTCCTCTTATATACTAATTATACATAGACTTGCACAGATTATTTTGGATATTCGGCTTTCAAGAATACGTGTTATATATTATGAAATTTAATTCAATTAGTTAAATTAAATGTGAGTCATTATAAATTTTTTTATATCTGTCTTTAATTTTTATTAGGGGTAGAAATAGGTCAACTAGACCAGACTTTGATAGGCCTGAGCCTGCCCCGCATCACTATCATTAAGCCTAAGTCTGACTTGTTACCACTTAAAAATAAGTTATTAAGGTCTGAGTCTAGCCTGCATAAAGGCCTAGCCTGGCCTGAAAGCCTGTATATAAAGCCTGATTAAATAAAAATAAATAATTAAAAATAAAAAAATATCATAATATATATGTTTTTCTTATAAGTTATCAAATATGATCTTATAAGTTATAGATATGTTTCTCTTAATCATTTATCAGATTTTCAAGGTGATTTTTTAAAGTAATTGATCATCCACTTTCATAATAAGAAAAAAAATTTTAAAAATAAATATATTATTTTTAAGTTTTAATATATATATATATATATATTAAATAGGTTAGTCTAATAGGTCTAACAAGCTTTTTTCAAAGTTTGAATCTGACATTTTTATTTAAACAGGTTTTTCAAAAAGTTTTAATCTGACCTTTATAATAAATAAGCTAGGTCAAACCAGGCTTTAAATAGGTCAGGTTGAAGGCCCCTGATAGACTGCCTGTCCCATTTTCACCCCTAATTCTTATTAATAAAATAAAAGAATACTTATTATATTTTATTAATTTTCATTATAAATTCTTCACAGATATCACAATTAATTAAGAAAACTCGTTAGTATTTTTATGTTTCTATAGTCTTATTTGAGTTATTGAACGACTAATAATTTCTTAATTTTATTGTTATTGAAACATATTTATTTCTTACCAAACCATTGTCTTTATTATTAACTATATTTTCAATGTTATAGTTGAAGTGATAATTATTTAACAAGGATTTTATTCTTTTACAGTGATGAAATGAACAGAAAAAGAAAGTGAGAATATATTTACAGTTGATTTAAATTAATTAAAACACTTCACAAACTTAATCAACCGCGACACCTTCATTTTCTTATTTAATCAAATGTGTCAAATCATAGGGAACCTCTGGATCTATGAGCACCTAAGAATTTCCCTCCCTTAGTTTATTATTTTCTCTAAATGATTATATAATACGTATGATTTTCTCCTTTAACAAAGTTTATATAAGTATTATTATCTCTCACGGTTTCCCATTTTCTAGTATTTTTTTTTTCCTGGGTTCGTTGTTGTGTTGAATATCCAATTCAAATGGGACCAAACAATAACGCAAGACCCTATATAGGTCAGCCTTTTCTGCAAACTCAAAGGACCCACCACCCCATAAGAATGCACCTTCTAGCCCCGGCAACGCGTGCTTCCACTCCACGTCCATTTTCCATGTCCTCTTTTTTATTATTTTTCTTCTATTCTATACTGTATATATTATATTTTTTTTTTAACTAGAGAGATCTAGGACTTTTATTTAGCATTCCGGTTGCATATTATATTATTAATAATATATAATTTATAATGTATTTCACATCTGAGAAAATAATATATTTATTGGAAAAAAGACAATCACACATTAAAAAGATTAGTCACTAATTTAGTGAGAGACGTTCTTGATATCTGACCATAAAAAAAATATTAATAATCATGTACATACATTTCTAAGAGAGAGAGAAGAAGCTTAGCCTCACAAGCATGTGTGTTGTCATCTTGATAAGGACGAGGGTACTACACAATACACATGGATATAATTCTAATCCAATACGTATTATTATGCTTCCTATGTTATTATTATGGATTAACGTACATATATATACCCGTAACATATGCACATCCGTTTGTAAATTAAAATGTATAAAGGGAGCGCAACCATGCATTAATATTATTACACTAACATATAGCACACCCACATGGCCAGTTAACATCTATAATCATTGCCACGGGTCTTTCCTGCTGAAAAACCCATCAAGTAGCATATTGCACCACCTATTTTTTGGCATCGTACAGGTACGAAACATCCATCATAATTGATGATTCACTGTTTGCTCCATCAATGCTATAGAACCGAACAAAAGAAATAAGGAAGGGATAAACCCATGATTTTGTGTCCCCTTTTTTTTAATGTGTGAAAACTGAAACAACTATGGTTGGATTTGAGATCCTGAGGCCAGTTTCTAGCCTGGACAACTACGAGAGATACCCACTTATCGTACGGTCAGGATCCAACTGTTAGCGGCAGAGAAGATGGCACCTTAAGCTCCCTCACATTATAGGCACGCTTATTACTGAGCATGTGGACCAACTAAATGGAGTTCTTCTAACTTAATTAAAAGTTTCGAGTTCAAACTCTTGGTATATTGCGTAAAATACTCGAAATAGGAGTTTTGTCATCCAAGTTAGAACAAGATTTTGTTCAATGTAAAATACCTGTAATCTAGAAAAGAAAAAACAAAAAACATTATAGGCACGCTTCAATTATAGAATAATAACATAATATAATGTGTGCAATTTGAGACCAACTATTTTATGATGTAGAAATTTTAGGTGCATGTGATTCACCCTCAGCAGGCTGTGTATGCTATGCTGTTGTGTTGATGATTTGTCTTGAGCAAACCAAGTCCTTGTGATCCTCAACAATTATATTAATTTTTAAAATAGTGCTATTAATACCTGTATTTGTTTATCTGTTCTCCTTTCCTTACTCCTAATTTAATATATCTGCATTGCTGGACCTGTCTGAGGCATCTCGTCCACAAAACTTGAATCACATTGGTCCAGGCACTGGGATTTGTTTGGCATGCCTCTAACCTCATGCAATAGCACCTTGGTTTCCGTGTCCTTAAGAGAAAGAATCTTAAATTCCACAACAGTTCTGTTATATTTGTAGTAGTCTTCTATTTAATCCCCAACAGTATATACTGACGACCCTGATGGGGAATGTGAGAGCATATTAGCAGAGTCTTTCATCAAATTAAACAAGGTTGTCGCTTAAGTTGTGTTGAAAGGAAAAAGAGTTTCTTTTCTTGCCTTTCCTTCTGAGATCTACTTTTGTTCTCTTGTCTTCTTGTTCAGAACAAAATTGTGTGGTGTGCTCAGCTAATTGAATTGTGACAGGTTAGAACATATATTCTATTTCTCATAATCTTTTGCATGCTTTGGAGTAATTCAGTGTTTTCGTATCTCTTAATTAACTTATGTTGGGTTCTAGGAATGATCTCAAAAACTAAATCCAATTGATGTTCTTGATAAGCATATTTTTTTTGTTAAATTTACTAGTTGATTTTTGAAACTGATACACACACATGACACACCCCTTCTTCCCTTTTGCCCAGCAAATTTTGTTTCATATTCTATGTCATTGTTGTGTTTTTTTGGAGGGTGGGGCTGGGTTAGCATACCTTTAGTGAGGGTGCTACAAAGTTTCTCTAGTGAGAATTGACGATGATATGTTGATATGTGTTTGGAATTTATATCATGTCATTGTTGTGATAGTTTAGTGTCAAGTTGCTATATTAGATATTAGAGTGAGAATAAAACAAACAAATATAGAATCCTCAAGAAATTGTTCTGAAAGCTAAGAGAGTATGCTATCTTATGCATGAGGATATGCTTTGCTTTGGCATCATGCCGGGCCTATGTTGAGAACCATAGTACATTCTAAAAGATTACACAAAAACGTAGCCTAAATAATTCACTCTTTTAAATCTCTAGAGTAATAGAGATGGATGTCTGCAGATAGTGTAACAAAGGAAGAAAAAAAATTATGGTACGGATTCCGTGAATGAGAGAGAAACTGATAAAGGAAAGAGCAAGGGTTAAAAAAAACAAGTTGATGGGGGATTTTCCTTATGGCCCTAACTATAATGATATTGCGTCTTCAAGCATTCTTTTTTAAACTTGGTATATGAAAAGAAGAGAATAATATTTCCTTGGTCGTGTATTTAAATATTGCAATAATTGAACGGATAGCATGAATAATGACATCATGCGTGTGTATGTATGAGAAGTTATAATTATAGTAGGAAAATTCAACTGATAAAGGTGTCGGGAGATATTTTTTCTTTTTTTTTTTGCTGGGGTTCAGTCGAATGTGGTCCAAAGTTTTGAAAGGAGAGGAAGCAAAGGAACAGACAAATTATATTAAAAGGAAGTTGATGCCATCATTTTGTATTAGTGTCTCAATGTCATTGTAACCATGCTTTCATTGAATCACCTTATTTTCTATATAAAAGCTTTTCAGTTTTCAATTTTTCATCCTATCCTGTCTGAATTTTCTCTTTAAGCTTATAAGTGATATATATAACTTATATATGAAGGTAGAGTGAAATCATGAAGAAGCAAGTCTGAGTACAAGTTTCGTAAAAAGAGGAGTTACCTTTGTATCACTATTTCAAAGATCACCTTCTCAGAAGCTACATAGATCACTGATGGAGAAGCTTGTAAGGTCCTGTGACAGAGAATATATGAGGATGGCCATGTTAAAACACGAAGAAACTTTCAAAGAGCAGGTACTTCTTCTCTTTCTATATTCCTTCAGAATATTCTTCCTCAATCAGGATTACTAGAGCCTGAAACTCATGAGAATGTTTTTCACAGGTATATGAGCTTCATCGTTTGTACCAAATTCAGAAGATACTGATGCAAAACATGGATGCCAGAAGAGGAATTGAAGTGAGCGAAGAAGCATGGTACCTCAAGAATGCTATCGGTTTAACTCGCAAAGGTGCACAAGAAAAGCCTCAAATGAAATTCGACCTCGAAAGGCCTGCAGAGGAGCACATTGCAGAATCAGAAGATGGGGTGCTAGAGGTCATAGATGAGACTGAGATTGAGCTGACATTAGCCCCCTCAAGTTACAACCGTAGGAAGAAAGCCGAGACACCGCTAACTTCGGATTCAGGACACAGCTTGTCTTCTTCTTCTAGTGGATCCAGCCATGTAAACAAGACAAGATGTCATGGCACTCACACAACAAGAGAAAACTCAAGTGGAAGCATAATTCGCCTCGTCGAGGTGCCGGGTTCAACCCCAGCATACCAAAGTGAAATTAGAAACAGTTTTGATATTGAAGAACAATTAAGACAAGAGAGATTAAAACAGTCACCTTGGCTTTTCCAAGTGTTGAATCTGAACATGACTTGAAAGAAAAAAGAAAAAATCTTATGGCCAATGTGATATATTCTAAGTTTGTGTTTTATGAGTTAAGACTAACTTTGTGGATGATGTTTGTGTTGAATGTTCAGCCACATTATTGAGTGTGATAGGATTTGATATTTCTATCATGAGATCACATGCCACTGATATTTCTTTGGTCCTGCAGTTTCTCACATTCCTTGCCACTAAACCATTCAATTATCTTTTCAGACATTGCCAAGGACAACTATGTAGAGTTTATTAAAATCAACAGTTTATCACTTTCTCTGAATGGCTATGAGATATTTCATTTTAACAGGATTCCCACCATCCAATTCAGCCTTTTAACAAAGAAACATTAGATATCAATTTTTCCATAAAATGACAAAAAAAACTACCTATCCTAATTCCCAACAGAAAGTGAATCGTTTCTCCAAATAAATCGCGTTCTTGAAGGAGAGTGTGTGGATGGTTCTTTCATTCTTTGCATCTGGCATAAATTTTGGGTGTGAGAGATCAATGCAAACAGCCAAAATCATTTGATGATATTGTTGTTTTACTACCCTAAACACATTAAGTAGGTTAACAATTTTTGTATTCTCTTTCCGCTGTGATTTATTTTCCACCTATCATTCACATAGTAACCAACAAGAAGTTGGAGATCTAGTTCCTGTCTGTCATCAGATGGACATCAGATTCTCCAGCTAATATTTAAACATCCTTTTAACATAGTTTAGGTTAGGTCTGTCCCAAAACATGTATAACTTGTAACTACATTTAATGCCTTTAGAATGTGCATGAATCAAACCTAAACCATGATCTATTTTTCTTGTTATGATTAGGCTCAGACATCAGCACGGACACTGCTAGGCTGTCACATGAACCACATTATCTTTTCCAAAAGTTTTTTTTATCTCCAAAGGACTCAATAATTCAAAGACAGACCCCACTAACTGCTGTTACCAGATGTTGTATTCTTCCAGGGATCTTAAGATGTAGCGTCTCTGTCGCTGTACTGTTACAAGTTGACCCGCCTAATTTTCATGAACATATTCATAAATCTAATAAAATTGTACTTTCCTTGTATTCACTCTAATAACCCTTTTTTTCAAAAAACGGGTTATTTGTCTTTCTTCTTGATCACAGACACAGAATTATAAATAAGTTAAACTATTCAGTTAGTTATCTCTTTACTTGTACCAGAAAATGATAGTTTTATACCTACACAATTTTTTGTAGTGATTTATCACGGGTAGAAAAAATTTATAACAGTTTTGTACTGCTTGAAAGTTCCCTCATGTGTTAATGATAGGGACCTTACCAAAAATTTAACTTTTATGCATGTGGGGATATTAAAACTTACAATTTTCTCGTATAGATATTAAAATCTGACAACTATAGAGACTAAGTGAATAGTTTAACATTAAAAATCTAAGAGATACAAGTGAACCCAAGTTTATGAGGCCAAAAATTATAGAACTCGGAGAACAAGATAGGACTTCCTTAAAAATATCTCACTATAATGATGATATGAAAAAGATGCAGAACATGTACATGATGCACTTATTTGTACTAACTATTAAGCACTAACAACAAGCAACTAATCATAATAAACTAAATGATTAACTAAATTAATTAAACAGAATTTTACTCACATTAACATTTAACTTTATAAATATTTGAATAGTCAGCAAGAAGCTATGTTGTTTTAAATACGACAGAACAAAATGAAATTCCACTACTTTGTCAAATTATGCTTTCATTTGTTGTTTGAAAGAACGCATATGCTGTCATGTAAGATTTTATACTTATTTATATTTTATGCACATGATTGATAAGAACAGCAATGATTTTTCCAGTGATAACCTATGATAAATTATTAATTCTATTTTTCTTGTAATTATAGAGCATCTATGTCGCCTTAGGATGCAATGCAATCAGAAGTTCTGTATTACTTTTGGTTTTTACCAACCTTTACATATTACATATTGAAGTTATTATTGGACTTAAGCATAATGAAAATATAATCTACACAAGTATCACAGTGAAGTAAAACTAATCCTGTTTACAAGCCTCTGAAAACAAAGATAGAACTTGTACCCTGCAAACATAATAGTCTTAGGATATGGAATGGCGTCGATTCTTATCATATTTTAGGTGACCTTTGAGAGGAGTTGTGGCAGCATTGCCACGTGAAAAAGGAGAAAGACGACCAAGCTTTTTGGACACACAGTTTATGAATGATTTTCTTGGCAGAGGAGGCTTATTAGCGGAGGGTGAAGCATATATCACAGGACTACTTGATGCTGATCTAATGGAAGTTCTCTCAATCTCTTTTAGTTTCGATTTCAATTTCACTATCTCTAGTTTCAGGTCTTCGTTTTCTCTTCGCAAGATGGAGAGCTCCTTTGACACCGGATTAAGCTCGTTGGGAGATGAATTTACCTTGTCGCGCAAGTTAGGAGAATCCCAGCCTCCACTGCCATCCATGGAATCGCGAAGACGTTGCTGTTCGTAGTAGAGAACTTGAACAACCATTTGAACTGGAAGCCTGTCATTTTGAGCAGCATGTGCACACGCCTCTCGTGATAACTTCTGGCAGTCCATCACGCTGCACACTTTCTTTTTCTCCGTGTCGCTTAGAACAGGATGAGCCTGAGAGTTTTAAATTTCTACTTTATCAGCAGTATTCGTGATAAACTCGCATGTAAATATTTTACATAAGACGTATTTTAGAGTTAAATACTTGAATTCAATGACAATACTATTGTAGGTTCAATGTGGCAAATAAGAGATTGTTTCAGTGTTATCCCAAATGAGGTTAAACAGCCTATTGTAGACAATTGATAGAATTAATTATGTACTTTAAGATGATTGGTACAATTTTCTCGATTAACTAATTATCTACCTTGGGGTTGTTTAATCCAGCTTTTACTTGGGTTAAGTTAGATAACCCTGGCAAATCAACTGAGATAAAATCAAAATCTAAAGCTAATTCAAAATCTAATGTTGTTTTGCAAAATACTAAAATGTGGTTGTAAGTTCCTGTTCTAACAGAAAAGAAATCACCTTTCTCAGTTTTTTATCCCACTCCATGTTCCTCCTATTAAAAAACGACATGTCGTTACCAAAATAACCTTCTAACTAGAGAAACAGATAAAGGGAGACAGGTGATCTGAGTACAACATAAAAGTTGGATTTGTCTCCCCTAAAACGAGAAAGGATAAAGTAATAATCTTAACTGTCGATGAAAAAATCAATAACTGATATTTTAACACATGAACATAAAATCAATGGTTGAGTTGGATTTAATAAAAAATATATCAATAGGAGGAAATAAGTTTCTATTAAACTAGTGAGTGTTAGTTTTAGAACCTCACCTTAAGATAGATGTCTATGGCTCTATACATCCCATCTTCTGTTGGTCTTGATTGTTCAGGAATTAGTTCAGCGACAGTGATGAATTTTGAAATAGCTAAATTTCTGTCTGTGGCTATCTCAGCCAGGTAGTTCTCCATCAACTTTCCAACCCTATAAACATCACTTTGGGGAGGAGAAAAATATTCATCATTTTCATTATATGGTGAACAATCTTCCTTTTCAGATTGTAGGAAATTCATCATGATTCGTTGCACCGTATCTACATCAAACAATGTGTCACCAGTGAAAGAATAAGAAGGAATTAGAAGATCATCTAAAACAGCTTGTCCTAACTGCAGGGCCATCCTCTTTTCCAAATCAAGCCTGCAAGCAACCGTTGTCTCGAGATATATTGCTGCCCTTAGAAACATAGAAAGAAAGCTCACTGACATTGCATTCTTCTCCCTTGGCAGAAGGCTCACTAGTGTCTCTAAAACAACCCTCTTTTCATGCTCTTCTTGTGCTTCAACTTCAATCTTCTTCCTACCCTTTCCAAATATCTCCTGCTCCACCAAAAGAATGTTTCATGATTCACTGTGTATTTTGATTAACTATGGTAATTAATCATTATTGTTTGTTAAAATTGATTATACATATTATGTTACAGCTTTAGATATATTATGTTATATAAAAAGTAATTTTAAGATAATCAATTATGTTTAAACTCTTTGAAGTACTAATATAATTTTCCTACGTTGTCAGTGCAAAAAAATTTACAACGTCAATTAATTAAAATTCATCTAAAGTTAAACTTTTTAATTAATTATTATAAAATTTAATAAACTTATCATACTATACATGATAATTTGTTAGTATAAAAAGTCTTTGCAGGAAGAATATTTAGAAAAGAGACACAATTATTTATAAAAGTTGATTTTGTATTTGAAACAATTATTTGTTAAAGGTAATCACAAGAGTGAATCTTTTCAATGCACAAAGTCAATAATATATCAAACCATGTCTATTTGTATGTTTTCAATCTTTTGGGTAAGGGGTCATAGTCTTACCAAACCTCGTAGAGATTTCTGTGCATAGAGCATAATGATAGGGCCAAGAGCAAACTGTTTAAAACCTCTTGCCATCATTGCAATCAGAACTCTTTGAAAGATGTCAATTCTGAGAACTGTGAGATCCTCAGCCCACCAATGAACCACTGGCCTTTGGTGAGAAGCCATGCCATCAGTGGCAATAATGTCACCTCTCATAGATGAACAGAATTGAGTCTCCTTGGAGGCTATGAATGCAATAGCATCTATGCATCTACTCACCAGTTTTGCCTTCTCTGCAATCCGAAGGAGGCGTTCCGACACGTGTAAGATCGACACAGCCCCTGAAATAGTCTTCAGTGCCACTTCATTCAAGTAAGAATCAGCCCTTCCCACCAAATTTCCAACTGAGTAATCCTCTGTCATGTCAAGATACTCTGCCACGCAGCGAAGCGTAGCAATGTTTTCGACGCTTATTTCGAAGTTTATCCCGTAGCAGAATTTTGTTGCCAGTTCAAATGCTTCTGCTCCACCAGGGACATCATAGAGTTCAATGAATGAAACATCTTCATCACTAGATTCTGATACCAGTTTCCCTATGTATCCACTCTTGGAAACTAATGGAAACTGCAAATTGCATTACAAGATATAAAGAACAATTTCAATGATGATTGAAGCCCAAATTAACAATCATTAATCTAAGTGTTATGTTTGTAGATAAAAAAGCATAGAATTGGCTGGAAAATATTAAGCAACAGTTGCTTGACAATTGCCAAGAAATAGAAATCGATACTCTCCATTTAATGATCCTAAGATTAATAATTTAATATATGCTGCAAAGGGTTCATGTTTGAATTGGTTCAATACCTTATGTAACGAAAAGGAAACTTCGCCAACTTGAACGGTGACATCACTTGGAATCTCAAGAGAGTAAGCCCTGCAATCAAATAGTTCAAGTCACGAGTTTTCAGTATTTTTCTTTAGTAAATGTGCGTTACATATGAAAGTTGGGAACGTTTGTTATAAAGAAGGAGTTTTAGAAGATGAGAAACATACCATTCACTTGCTCTCTTCATGGCACTAGAAATAATAAGCTCCTAATCCTTTCAGAGACAAATCACTAGCAGCTGTCGTAGATTATTTCTCTTGTCACCATCGACCAAGTCAGAGACAGAATTCTAGGAGGTTATAGTTTCTTTACCGTACGGTTGACGATGAAGCACAAAGAAAGGTAGCACAAATATTATGACAGTTAAAAGCTCTTTATATATTATATAAAGGGTAAGGGAGCAAAGTTCTTACTTCATATTATATCCCTTTCAAATATTATTCGAATAAGAAGCTCCATGGATAATAATGAGGGGAGTTAGGACCTGAAGGTCATGAAACAAATGATTAACATTTTATGAAATCCCAAAGTAGGGTCTTGTTGCATGCAAGAAAGTTAACTCAACTGAGGGTACAGCGATTAATGTGTACGAGTGTTACTTTGGACGTTATGAGTGTGAAGAGGGGCAAAAAACTAAGCGTGGAGATGTGTTTTTGTGGTGTGTGGTGTGTCCTTTTAAGTGAGTTTTGAGTGTAAAGGATGAGATAGTTGCATGTTGGTTGGCGTCTACCAGGGTCTGGTCTGCACTTTTTCTCCACATGGAAAGTCTCAACATAAGCCACAACAATGCTGTTTCATGAACACTTTCCTATCATGGCAAACTAAGTGCATATTTGAATCCAAGTTATTTATGTGTGTGATTTAATGCAAATCCAATAAATAAAAGTAAAATAAAAATAAAAACAAAAGTCTTAACCTTTTGACAAAAATATTTTTACTTCAAAAATATTTTTTTATCTGAAAATCAGACATGCAATGAAATATTGTTGGGGCTTTAAGATATGTTGATAAATAATTAAAGTTGTATGCTTATATGTATGTTTGGAAAATATATTGTTAGAAAAGGTGAAGTTTAATTATTGTAGTGAGTCTTACTTCTTCAAAGACATTAGTCAAAGAGATTAAACCGGTAAATTTCGCTCAGCTCGAACCGGTCCAAAATCACCTAAAAAGTTTTCACGCTCCTCATGCTAAATTGTGTTCACTTTTTTGCATTTTAAGTAGGGATAGTAAATGGGCCGGCCCGCAAAAAATGGGGCGGGCTGGCACAATCCACTTTTACAAAGTGAGTTGGAAATGCTAATCCGCTCCGCTATAATGCGGGCCAGCGGGCCAGCTCGCCTAAAAAATTAAAAAAATTAAAAAATTAATTTGAAAAAAATATAAAAAATTATAAAAAAATACAAATATGATAATTGAAAAAAATACAAAGTTAAATAAAAGTAAATAATTTAAAATTAATGTTAAATAAATGATGTCAAGTGATAATTCACAAAATTACACCATTTACAAATGGAATTTATGGATGTAAACTGTCCAAAGTGTAATATGTTAATAATGAAAAATTATTTGAAAGTGTCATTATCATAAACATTTTAATATTAAAATTTAGAAGTTAATTATGAGAGTGCAAAAGAGTATAAATTAAAAGAATATACCTATTTCAAAATATATTAAATATATTTATTTAGTTTTAATATTTCATTTTTTAAATAATATTGGTCTAACGGACTGGTCCGTCCCGCCTTACGTTTGACCAGCAATTTTATGGGTCAAGCTAACCCGCCTCACTTTTGATTAACGGACTGATATTATCAATATAGTTCACATTTTTTTACATATTAAGCAGACTGATCCAATAAATCAAACCCATTTTACCAACCCTAATTTCAAGTAAAGTCATACCCGCAACTGCCACAGCACTGGGCAGTCAAGTCACACACTCACACCTGCAGATTGCATTTTCTCTCACATCTTTTATTAATTAAAATACATTAAATTAAAAAAAACACACATAACGGGTTCCAATCCATTAATCCAAACCCTGGCATTCTCTCCGAGAAGTGGACAGCTTTGAGCTTACTATTATGTCATGCTACATGTTGTTATATATAATAAATACACACACAATATATAAATACATATATATATATGTACACATAAATTTACGTATATATACATATAAATATATAAATGTATGTATATTGATATTAACTATTACAATTTATACCAGTTTTCTTAGGTATATTATATTTTTCAGTTTTGTTTTTTTACTTTATCACGACAATAATTTTAAATTTAAAAATGGATTAATTATATTTTGATAATTATATTATATTTTTATTTTTTTATTATATATCGAGTTAATTAATTCAATAAATAACCGATTGAAAATCCTTAATCTATTAATCTAATATCTCAATCAATGTCCAAATCAATTTTTACAACACTAATAATTATCATCTTTATCATCACCATTATTATCATTATCATCCTTAGTCCCACCATTATTATCACTTGTAAATAAATATATTTTAGCCCAATTCAACTTAACTCACCCTCAATAATAAAGGATTAAATCACTTATTTAGTTATTTATCTTTTTTTTAGTTTGGTTCTTTATTTTTTTTAAAAAGTCAATTTGGTACTTTATTTTTTTTTTCAATTTAGTCATTTATCTCTTAAAAAAGTTTATTTAGTCCATTATCTTATTTTTTGTTCAATATGATATTTTAATCTATTTAAGATTGACTTTGCTAATTATTTAAAAATGAACTTTCTAGTTCAGTTTTCTCTCCTTCCCTACCACTTCAATTTAAAAAAAATTAAATAATTAATGACGTAAATCTTAAATGAATTGAATGACTAAATTGAACAAGAAAAATAAAATAAATTATCAAAATAATTTTTTTAAAAGACAAAGGACTGAACAAAAAATAATCAATTGAACTTTTTAAAAGATAAAAAATCAAATTGAACGAAAAAAATAAGATAAAAAACCAAATAAATCATTTAACCAAAATAAAATTAATAACATAATTTAAAATTATAATTTTATATTCTAATTTTTGACCCAACTCAACCATAAAAATCATAATCCTTAACCAATTTCAATTCTATCATTTGCAATTAAAAAAATTCTATTATGTATTAATAACTTGTTAAAATACATCTCTTTTGCATTTATATTAATTTATTGACTATGTAATCTGTAGATTAACTAAATCTATGAAAGAACTTATCATAATTTGGGAAGCCCAGCAATCTCCTCTATCACCTCCATTACGTCTATAAGAAATATCCTGCCATTGACAACTGGGTATTGTTATGGAAGCAGTGGCAGGATATGGAAGATCCCAATATAATGAAAGGCTAGCTCATATACCAATCAAAGAAATTTTCTATCATCTTGCTCCCTCATCATGTATAATAAGCCAATAACTGTCCCTTTTAGAATGCAGACTCATCATCAGACAGAAAGATCATTCATATAAATCCATTTCAGTACCAAATGAATTCTTTATGGATCTTTTCTTTGGATTGGCTATCCAAATAATGCAACACATAAATCTTATTGCCACGCGTCAAATTAGAGGATACCCTACAACACCACCATTGCCATTATTTTGGTTTCAAATCGATCAATCCACTGCTTCTGATACTTCTCGTTAAGCACTAAGCAACAAATGTAAATAAAAAGCATAAAAGACCCAAGTGCATGCCTTAAAGTAACTGGCCATGCTTGTCGGATTGCTTACATATGGTGTGTAAGATCCAAAATAATAGTCTCAGTAATTTACACCATCAGATATCAATATGATATAATAAACGATCATATACAATTACTGCAGCATGTGGACAAAAGAACCTAAATAATATAATTTAAATAAAAAATTATGAATTTGGGCAAAAAAAGTTTATTTAGTCCATTATTTTATTTTTTGATTCAGTTTAATTTTTTATCTTATTTTTTGTTCAATATAATCTTCTAATCTATTTAAGATTGACTTTGCTTTTACAGTAGCTGGTCACGCCCAGAACTGGGTATGACAGGTCACGCCTAGCTGAAGAGTCATGCCCCATGTTCCTGAACCTATAAGAGCTCCCAGGGCTCGTGTTGATGGTTGCTATAGGCCTCCACTGATAAGACCTACATACGGCAGTCAACCTTTCTATTACCAATCGTCTTAGCAGCCGGACATGGGGTATCAGGGGTTCAGTAGCCAGAGTGACATGCGTCCACCGGCAGACGCTGGGTCACAACATGTGTATTGTGCGACTACTTTGGTCATGGCATCAGCGGAATGTGGGAATAGTAGTGACATTCCTGCTCCGGGGTGGAGTCAAGATGATCTTGACAACCTGTTGAATCAGTTTGATTATACTCCGGCCGGTTGTGCATATTCGCCAGCACATGAGGAATATGCCACCCACCTCCTGATTATCCCCGCCCAACATCACAGGAGCAGATGACTGCATACCCGCATGCATATGCAGGCCCTTCTCAGGCAGCCCATCCTCAGGCAGCCCCTCCTCAGGCAGGATCTTCTCGACGACGTGGTAGACGGGTGTTTCCCGATCGTCAAGCACGTCATTATCAGTGGCCACCTGAGTCATAGTGTTTATTTGTGTATTTGTATTTGTTGTTTCTTTATTTTTTGATTGTAGTGGACTGTATTTGAGATTCAGACGTTTATAACAGTAATTTCGTGTAATGGTTAAATTTTTTGTCTTAACATAGCACGACTAGTGCCGCACAACATTTTTATGCACAACCTACACCAATTTGTTTTTGGTTAACTTGTTTAGCTTATTATGCAACATAAGGCTCATCATAAGACACTTAAGAAAGACCATGAGGCATCAACAAATAACTGTATGAGATTCTTCATTGCAACCCATCACAGAAATTCCACTATGAGGTCCTCAGCGAGTACTGAAGCATCTTATATTGCCGCCATTAACTAAACTATAAACTAAATCCTAACCTATTAGCCCACATTGTTAATGTTGATTCAAGAGGAGCCATGCATGAATGAACAAGGATCAAGCTTTGGTGGTTTTGTGCTTTCAACATGCCTCATTGGAAAAATGTCAAAAAGCCATGAAGATCAATTTGATTCATGTAAAAGGGAAGTTGTGTAATCTGATAATCCAAAAGCATATCATGCATATTCATTCATCTAGGATTGTTAGATTAAAGGTC
>PYAF01001700.1:794666-820304 GCA_007407185.1 Glycine tomentella | reverse complement strand
ATTAAAAGAGAGATAAAAATACTTCAGAACCTTTGTGGGGGCCCAAATATTGTCAAGCTTCTTGATATTGTCAGAGATCAGCACTCTAAAACTCCTAGCTTAATATTTGAGTATGTCAACAGTACAGATTTTAAAGTTTTGTATCCAACCTTGACTGATTATGACATACGCTATTACATATATGAGCTTCTTAAGGTAACGTGATCTTTCAATCTCTAATGGTATACCTTGACTGGTGCTCTGTGTCCTGTCCATAATGTATATATTGGAGTATCTTTGTCTTGGACAAGGCTTATATCAATTTTGCATCTGGTTCATGTGTATAGACTTTTGCTTATGCATCATGGAAATTACTTCACATTTGCACAAATGTGTCAAGGACCCTTTCTTGTTACTTGAATGCTTTAGTTTTGAATTGCAGGCCTTAGATTACTGCCATTCTCAAGGCATAATGCATAGAGATGTCAAGCCTCATAATGTTATGATAGATCATGAATTACGGAAACTTCGCTTGATAGATTGGGGTCTTGCTGAATTTTATCATCCTGGAAAGGAATACAATGTTCGTGTGGCTTCAAGGTAATGTTCTGGACTCTGGCCTATTATTGACAATGATTGCAACTCTTTCTAAAGTAAAATCAAAGAAAAATGTATACAATGGATGAGCCTGAGTATATTAGTATGTAGCATAAATCAAAATCAGTTAGGCATCCTGAGCTCGTTTAAGCATTCATTTTTCAATACAAATGGATTATTGGAATTGTTGCTTCCCAAGTAGTGGTATATCCACTAACATCATTCTGAAAATGTGGGAACTTGAGCAAACAGTGCATAAATAACACAAAATCTAGCCCTACTATATTTTTTTTGACAGAAATACAGGTCTAGAAGTGATTTCTTTCTTGGTCTACACTATTGCTACTAAACATAGTGACTCTTAGCACTTGCACAAAGTTGTAAATTACTTCAACTAGTTTATGCTAGATAAATAAAATATATAAAAAAACTATTTACCCCATTGTCCAGAGGCTCCTCGTTATGCAAAGGTAAGGGAGAGGGATTGTACGCAGCCTTACCTTTGCCTATGCAAAGAGGCTGTTTCCGGATTCGAATCCATGACCAATAAGTCACCAAGACATAACTTTACTGTTGTGTCAGGGCTCGCCCTCATGCTAGATAAATATTACATAAATTCCAGTATTAGTTAACCTAGTGTTTGAATAAATCACCCTATTTAATTATATAAAGATTCTCAATTCCTTGTTTGGGACAATTTTTAGTTTTGAAATTTTTACAAACAAACCAATTCACTTTATGATTTTAGGTTCAATTTTTTGTGTTTTTTTGTTTTGAAATTTTAATACCAGATTTCAAATCCAAACTACAAAATCGGTCATTATTTATTTGGTGATGATGACGGGGTGATGGTTGGGGTAGGGGATGATGGAGGTGGTAGCCTATGGTGGTGATCATAGTGATAGCAACAATGATGGTAGTGGAAACCAATGGTGGTTGTGGCAGCAACAGTGAGGGTGATATTGGTAGTGGTGGTTAACTAGTGATGGCGGCAGCAATGTAATGGTTGGTGGTGTTATGGTCGTGATGATATTAGGTTGGTGGAAGGAACTATGGTGGTAACAACCAATGGTGAGGCGATGGTTGGTGTTGGTTGCAGTGGCAACAATAGTTTATCGGTGGTGGTTGCAACAATGATGATGGTATTAGGTCAGGGGGAGGAGCGATGCCACCAACAACCACCAATGGTGGAGGAGGCAATGATGATGGTGGTAGCAACTAATGGTGGTGGTTATGGAGGCAGCAGTCAGTGGTAGTGGTGGTGACAGTGGCATGATTTATTGGCAATGTTTGCAGTATCAACAGTAGTGGTGGTAGGTGGGTGAACAATGAAGGTGGCAAAGGAAATCAATTGTGATGGTTGCGGTAGTGACAGTGGCAGCAGCAATGAGAGTGGCAATGGTGGTGGCTTTGGTGGCAATTGTGTCAGCAACAGTGGAGGTTGGACTAGTGGTGGTGATGGTGGGTAATGACAGTGGTAGTGACGGTAGTATATGGGTTTTTTAGAAGGGATTGGGGGATTGAATGAGTTGTTTTTACGACAGAACCAAAAATCAAAATAACTTTTTGGTTTTAAAAATGAGTTACAAGTGTTTTATAATTCAGTAAAATATTACTTCAGCTCCATTTTAGCTAAACACATTTTATTTTTAAATTTGCATTTAAAATTAAAACCCAGAAACTAAAACCATGTAACCACCCTTATGCTTTTTGTCTATAGTTTCTTGTAAGAGACTCTCCTTAAATGTTTGTCAATGCATTATATTTTCAGCTACATTTTTTGTTTAATCTTTAAAGAGGCATTTTATAAACAACTATTAGACTATTCTTTCAGAAGCTTATAATACAGTACTTTAAAGGATTATTGTGCAAGAGTGTTATCAAAAGCCACAGGTGAAATAGTTCAGACATATTTTTAATTGACACTGAAGCAGTTTGACCTTAATGACGCAGATCTGATGTAGCAGGCTAATATGCAACATGCCAAAGTGAACATACTTTTAAGATTTGTTAAATAAACGCAATTTCCTCATTTAATCACAGTTCCTGCTAAGCAATTTAAAGGGATTGAGTGTATTAGGCATAGCTGAAGATATTAAAAAATAACAATGAGTCATTTGTTGCCATGTGTGAGGACTGTTAGGCAAAAGTGATAAGGAAGAACAAATGGGGTTCCAAGAACTCTTTGCTGGGGCTCCATGAACTGAGGTTTTGATTCTTGTTTGGTGGTATTCTCATTTTTTTCCCAACTACCCCCCCCCCCCCCCTCCCTTTTCTGTTTTTCCAGCTGAAACATACCCAAATTCATTTGTGTAGTCATGTAAATTTCTGTCAACTCATATTAGTAGCATATTTCAGGTCCCTAATCTTCCACTTAGTTTATACTATATAATCATATAGCAATTCTCAGCTTCCTTCTCGGCCAGCATTAATTTACTGTCGTGATTCTCCTTTTAATTTTGTTTTTAATTTTCTTAAATGGAAAAATGATCATTTAAATTTTCCTAGACTTCTACGATATTGCTATGTGAGGGTGAGTTTTGGAAGTTTTTGAATGACACTGCCAAAAACATGTCATGTGCTATGCTTTTATTTCTCAGATACTTTAAGGGCCCTGAACTTCTAGTTGATTTACAAGACTATGACTACTCATTAGACATGTGGAGTCTTGGCTGCATGTTTGCTGGAATGGTGAGAATTATAGCTATAGGCTACAACTTACTGGTTATATGTGACATGCTCTTGGCATTATTTGATATGAAGTCTAATTTTGAATCTACATGTACAAAATCATGTAATTCTAGGTTATGATCATTTTACTTCATGTAGATATTTCGCAAGGAACCTTTCTTTTATGGTCACGACAACCATGACCAGCTTGTCAAAATAGCTAAGGTAACATTTATGGAGTTTCAGTAGTGTCTAAAATTGCAAAATTATCTTGTTGATGCTGTACAAGTTAATGCCATGTTTTAGTTTTCTGACTATAATATTTTTCTTTTATTATATGGGATAATTAAGTATGCCTAAATTATTTCCTGTTGTTTTGCATTCTAAAAGATTGAATTCTAGACCACTTGCCCCTTCCTAGATACTTTTCTTTCCAGATCTGGGGATTTCATTGTCTTTTTTTTTTTTTTTTTTTATGTTAATCCGCAGGTGCTTGGGACTGATGAACTGAACACATATCTGAATAAGTATCATCTGGAGCTTGATCCTCAACTTGATGCACTGGTTGGAAGGTATCATCATCTATTTGATTTTTTGCATATTTCATAGCAACTTCGATTTAGTGAATCCACAACTTTCTGTAACTATTTTTCATAGCAATTTAGTACCTCATCTCACTCTCAATTCTTTTAGTCTATGCTTGGTTTCCTGTTTGTGGAGCTCCAAATTCAGTTTGGAGAGTAAAATCATTTTGGTGACATATTTGGTTACTCCCAAAAGTATGCATGCACATGAAAATTTTGTCTGGAAACTCAATTTTGTAGAAGCAATACTTGGGTTGCTTTTGTAAACTCGTTTTAGGAACTTAACTTTGACCCTAACTTAAGTTGGAGACTTTAATCCAAACATGCACTTAGAAGTTTACTGCTTTTATTTTGTCCTTGTCTCTTTCTCTTCATGATAGTATTATTATACTTACGTTTGTTTGTTTTTTTTTTTTTTTTTTTTTTTTTTTTTTTTTTTTTTTTTTTTTTTTTTTTTTTTTTTTTTTTTTTTTTTTTTTTTTTTTTTTTTTTTATGTTAACACAATTACCTTTTCCAGGCACAGTCGCAAGCCTTGGTCTAAATTTATCAATGCAGATAATCAACATCTTGTGTCTCCTGAGGTAATTTAATCCATGTTCCAACATGTCATTGGGACCTAACCACTTAGTTTATACTGTAATTTAACAATTCTTTATTATCGGTTTTAATTATTTCAATATATCGGACATGCAGGCAATTGATTTTCTTGATAAACTCCTTCGATACGATCACCAGGACAGGCTAACAGCAAGAGAAGCAATGGTAATAATAAAGAGCTCATTAATTTAGCATAACATGGTTATTTTGTTGTGTACTGCTTAATTTGCCCAATATTTTATGATCTTTTGATTTAACATTTTTTTCCTTGATGTATTCCCGCAGGCACATCCATATTTCTCTCAAGTAAGGGCAGCTGAAAGTAGCAGAATGAGGACACAGTAACTTAAACATTTCTGGATCCAATTTTTGGATCCATAAACCTGAGTTCATATGTGGGATTGTTTTATAATACCCTAAAATGTGGCAGGGTTGTCTTCTGTTAAATTATAGTTTGTTAGTTTTGTTGTGGAATGTAACAATATCATATCTTGTTCCAGCTGAATAATTTGTTAGCCTGTTGTTGAAAATTCAAATTTTATCTTAAAAAAGTTGTGATTATAAACGGTAATAACTTTAAGCATGTGTAGTTTTTTTATCTTTTTGATGAGAATTTCCCTCTACACCGCTATTTTCAAGAATACATCAGTGCCCTGATTCATCCTTTCCATAAAGATTTAGTACATGTTTTGATGAAAGTTTATAAATTTTAGCTTGAATTTCATTTCAGTTTGCCAATACAGTTTGCAAAAGCATTTTTTATTTATTTCTATTTTAAATTGTTTTAAGACAAAATTAAGGTAAAACTTAAATTTATAATTAAAATTGAAATTTTTTCAGTTTTATTTTTGAAAGGATGTTGAGAACTTTTCATCTGAAAACCAAACATTGTTTTTATTCCTTTGCTAAACTCATTTGCTGTCTATGATGATTTTGGAAAATCTGCCTTAATCGGAGATGGATCATTATAGGAATGAAGGGTCAAATACACGTTTATTCATCTTCAGCTTCACCTGATCAGGCATAATTGCCAAACATAAGTGTGCAATGCATCGTCAGAGGAAATACCCTAAGTTTGTTTGGATGAGGTAATTTAGAATTTTAAAATGCTTCAATTAAAATTCTTTTATTTTCAAAATTATGTATTTGGATAAAGAAATTAATTTTTTTCATTTTCAAAATTTCATCTAATTCAGAATCCAACCCACTTCAAATTTAACGATCTTCACCTTCTTCTGCGAGTTTATCAGCAGATTAGAGGGCTTGATGTCATTGTGCACCATATGCTGTCGTTGCAAGTACACTAGTCCCACAAAATCTGCTGAGACAGATTTGCTAGTTGATGCTTTTGTGGGATGTATTTCCTTTCCAACGACCCTCTGTCCATAAACTCTAGTAGCGCTTGGATTTCCTTATTCTGATCTTACATCTCGTGACACTTCACCACATTTGGATCGTCCATATCATAGAGGATCTGGATTTCCCGGAGGATCTGCCATCACACCGACTCCTCGTGGTGATCGTATATCACCTTCAGCACATACACACGCCCGTTGATGTGGTGGACCACCTTGTACACCATCTCGCTGCTCCCGCTCTCGATACAGTTCAACCTCTCCAGCTCTGAGAACGGGATCACCTACTACGCCGCTGTTGTAGCATCCGTCGATGGAGGCAGAGGAAGCGGGATCGCCAAGTTGGTGTCTTGCGGCAGCGTTAGGTCCTTGCGGCGGTGCTAAGGTGTCAATGGCAAAAAAGAATTTCAATTTCTGATGTTTTAGAAGAAAATTAAATTTTTACATTTTTAGTTGTTTAAAATTGTGTTTTAAAATTTCAAAAATTTAAATTTTTCATATAAAAACATCCAAACAATGAATTTTAGATTAAAGAATTTTAAATTCTCTGATAAATTACTTTCCTAACTTAAAATTCTCTATCCAAACAGAGTTTAATCTTATTTAGATACTATCTTAATGTCACTAGGCAGGACAACAACTCAGGGAATGATTAATGTGGAAGAAAATGCCAGTTTGACAACGTCCAAAAGATTTTGATTTTAGATCTCCGCCGTCATTGACCTTTGTTTTTTTTTATCAACACCGTCACCATTGATTCAAGCCGCTTATATTAGTAGCCGGTAAGGGTAAGTTTAGGAGTTAAAGAGTTTGGCGCCTTTTTTTTTTTTTTATATATATAAAGGAACAAACTTATTATTTCATTCATGATAATAGCATCAACACAATTGAGAATAAATTCATGAATATTGTGACTGGCATAAAAGTTTGACGCTCTTGTTAGAAAATGAGCAACTTGATTAGCTTATCTCCGAACTAAACTCATTGTAGAGTTCTTAATATTCTACACTGTAGCAACATTTTTTAACAAAAAGATACCAAATTTTGAAAGATTTGGTTTTTGAAAAAAGAAAGCATCAAAAACTTCATTGCAATCTACTTTCAAAAATACGAGATGAAATTTTTGCCAAACTCAACATATTGTTTCCTTTACCCATCTTCCATCTCATGTCTATCTTTACAACTACCCGAGAAGTATAAACACTATGTTGGTCAAAACTTGGTCTATGGCCCAAGCTAGTCTCCAAAAAATTTCCTCTTGAAAAGTATTTAGCTTTGAAAACACAAGTTACGATAGCATCATGATCGTTTGAAAATGCTAACCTTGTTTCCGTAGCTTGGGCAAATTAGAACCATAAAGATGTCAAAAGAATACCTTTGCTCATCTTTATGTTTAGACCCCACCTGATGTGACAAACACTCCTAACTCATCAAATTAATATCTGTTTAGCAAGATAAATCAAGACCTTGAATCACTCTTATTTCATCAATTCTTCTAGAATATATCAATGTTTCACACAAAATTTACATTGGGCTAGTACGTACGGATGAGGTCGCGAAGGTAAAGAATTGCACTCGGATTGTCCAGGACTTGACAGTTCCAACTTTGGAAACTCATTGTCTCTGACAGGCTTGGTTGTCAGGTCCATCATTAAAAAAGGATCAACAACTAAGAGAGAGGAGGAAGAAGAATTAGAGTTTTCATCTTGAGATAGAGGGGAATTTCTGTCAAGCTTGGCTTGACAAAGCTCTCAACCAATTTTTCTTGGTCTTGAGTTATTCGCTTACTATGCAGTTATTCATCTTCCTTACTACCAATGTGTCCACGCACAAATTATATTTGCTTTCGGGGCTAAGAAAAATAGAAAGAAGCAAATAAGATTTCAAGGTTTGAAGATTTTTTACCAAAAAATTTGGGTGGTGTCGAAGGCCTAGAGAATACAGCCTTGTGCAAGATAATAAGTATTGAAAGAGTCAAACATTTTCATGTAATCTATGATTCTGTAAGAAGCTTAATATTGACCACTAATGATCATTCATAAGTTACAATTTGACAAAAAAAGAGAAAATTAACACAGTTTCTCACACTTGAACAATGGAAAAACTTACTAATTATCCCCTCTCCTCTCTCACTACCCCTGAAGACACAAACACACAGACATATTTTTATATTAAAAGAAATTGAAGATCTATGTGGATAGAGACTGTAGAACAGGCCATATATTGATATAATGTCTCAATATGAACTCTTTCACTTTTTAAGATGAGGAAAACAAACATAGAGATCGGATTTGGGGTGTTTGGCTTCAGCATGCTCCTTACACTTCACTTCTGATGTGGTGCATATAAATGTTTGCATGCACACCTTACACTGCAATCATCAATCACAACATTATAATTAGAAAAGAGCTCCATTATGCTGAGTCACTACAGTTTATGCAATGAGAGAGGAAGAGCTCCCCCATATAGGAGATCCAAAACCAAACAATCAATAGATTAAGATATCACACATCTATAATCAAGTCTTAAAAAATGTGCAAACAATTTGACATTATTGTGAGGAACATCATTCATGAAGTGAAAATGTAAATAATCTGACAGAAGAGTATCTCCCAAGATAGATTGAAAAAGAAAACAATTATTAGGTTGAAATAATATAGTATACAGTTTATGCATTAGCCAAATAGAACATGCTTCAAACGAACTGCATTTTTTACTGAACGTAAAATCATAAAAATAAAAAAGAATCAATCACTCAGGCCCTGTTTCAATATACTTCTCAATACGTACTTATGGGAGAAGCGAATAAGATAGAAATGAATTAATCGTCTGATTCTTCTGCCATAAGTTAAAATTGACTTATGGGTAAGCCAATTTATAAAAGCTCCATGACATACTTTTAACTTACGGGAGAAAATAAAAGCCCTGATTGGATTAGCTTCTCCAAAACACTGATTTTAACTTATGCAGTAGCTAAAATTTAGGTTATAGAAGAAGCTTATTTCATTTTTCTTTCCTATTTTCTTCTCTTACAAGTGCTTATGGAGACACTTATCCAAATAGAGCCTAATTCATTCTACCTCCTTATTTTCTTCTACTAAGTGTTCACTGAAAAGTTTTATCAAAACAGGGCCTCAGTGATAAGCATATATAATATATTAGTAGCCAAACAAAATTCGATGAATTTCAAAAAGCACCAATTGCTGAATAACTACTTAAAAGTTAGGACTAAAAAACAACAGTGAGTTTATTAGAGAGATTTCTCTCAGAAAGAGAAGTAAATAGTAAAAGAGTTCCAGCTAAGTATTTAAGCATTAACAGTGTTCTCTCATGAACTTAACATAAATTTTAAAGCTTCTATTTTTCAGCCATCGTATTTTACAGCGCTCTAATTTCACAATCTTCGTTACGAACAAAGGGTTGTAATATAATGCAAAGAACAAAACAGTGGAAATTAACCTGAATAGACATAGCTTTCTTGTTTGAATCCAACTGGCTTCCTGCACACACATACCAAACGATTACTAATTAAAATCAACAACTCCATCAGATATATGTTCTAACACATAAAGCCCCGATTATTTTCAAGAGAATTTCTTTTTTTGTCAAACAATTTTGGTTTGCTCCTAAAATTTGAGGTATTCGAATAAAAGAGACAGAGAGAGAAATTACCCTTAGCCGCAGCCTTCTGCTTCTCGAGGTTCTTCTCGCGAGCCATCTTTGACTTCTGGGCATTGCCTCCTCCCATGTCCGAGTCTGACTGATCCAAAAGCAAAACCCTAACTTTTTTTCTCTCAGAGGATTTGAGTGATGAGTGTTGAATGGAGGAAGGAAGCAAGAATGAAAGAATATATATATATATATATATATATATATATATATATATATATATATATATACATATGAACAAGTGATTCTTACACACAAGCATTTGTTTGGTTTTGTTCATTAATTGTGGGTTTTGGTGTGCTTTTAAAGAACTATTTTTCCACACAGGTGTTGGGATCCTTACGTGGCATCTGTGTCAGCACTCAGCACGTAATTATTATATTACGCGCCAATGTCACAGCTAGATGCCAATACTTATGTTTCATGCACTCATGCCCATCCACCGAGACAAGGTCCTTCTGCCACACTTAAAAAAAAAATTTGTCCAAAATGTCATATTTTTTCACAATGCCACGTGGCATATTTCGTTGGGAATATGGGCGAAGTAGGTAGGCTGACATGACAATCCACTATTGGTCACGTAATTCACCGGACAGGATAGCAAATTACGTGGTCTGCCCAACCTTTTCTTAGGGTAGAACACGTGTCATCCCTGCGTAATTCTCCTAGCAGCCTAGCGAAATAGGTGGTATACTAACACACCAAGACACGTGGCAACTTCTTATTAATTTGATGGAGGACAAAGCGAAGTAGGTAACATATTTTGTTACATGGCCCAACGAATTTAGTTCTATTTATACCCCCCTCATTTCCAAATCACCATACATGTTCTGGTATTTTGCTTTGTTAATTTTCAATCTCAAACACATTGTTGTCCTAGTTTTTAGTTTAATTTACTCAAAATGAGTGGTAGTAGAAATGGTTTAATAACCATTGTCTATTATAATGGGATGTTGGACCTAATGGTTAAATTTTTGAAGGAGAAAGTAAAATGTTTCGTATGCCCCCAAGATGCAGTCACCGTGATCTGATGAAAATGATTTACAAGAAGTTGAGATTACAACGCAAACAATCTATATCTTGACTAACTGCTAGATGTGCATCGGGCAACCCGGTGCAGTGGGTTGCTGTGGATATTGTAGATGATGACGATTTAACGTTAGTTACATACGCATGCATATCGGACGGAGGAAACCCCAGATTTATTGAATTGTATGCAGAATTAAATTGTGGTGGATAATCAAGCAGTCAACATTGTGTCCAACCCATTGGGTCCATTGACATAAACAGAGAGCCGCTAGTGAATCTCGAAGACAGAGATGTATCTCGATCACCACCACAACCAACCCAACAAATGGATTATGAAGATAGGGATATATCGCCCCCACCAGCAGCAGCAAGTCAAGCAATGGAGAATGCAATGGTGTTGGGCCACGACCCAGCTTGGCCTATGGACAGTTCTAAGGACGAGGTGGACGAAGGTCTTTTTCCAAATAGTAACTCATTGGATACGGACGTAGACGGTGATTTCGATCGTGCTTTTCCAATTCCTTCTCCGGGCATGTCGGAATGCAATAGCTGCTTTCGGTTCCAAGTATGAATGCACATTGTTTTGTCAGTCAGTAGTGTTTAAAGTATTGTAGGTTTAATAGAACAATGTGTAATATGTCTCATCATGTAGGAGAGGGCAATGTTTCATTTTGGTCTGACATAAGACATTACACAAATATTAATTGGGCATACCCAGATCAGGAGTCTGATGACATGCAAGGAGTGCGAATACGTAACTGGCAAATGGGTCAACAGCTATATAAGGACCAGGTGTTTGAGATCAAGAGGGAATTTCAATTGGCAATAAAACAATACTATATGACCGAGCATTGCACAACCGTAGTAGAAAAAAGTGATAAGAAAATATTTATAATGGTTTGTGAAAATCATTTTGACAGTTGTTCATGGAGGATGATGGCATATGAAAAAAAGGGTGGTACCGAATGGGTTGTAGGCATATGGAACAATCAACACACATGTGTCAGTCAGAATCTTTCTCAAGATCACAGGCAGCTTGACTCAAATTTGATATGTTCGTTGATCTTAGGTATGTAAAATACATTAAATTGAACTCCAAAATTTGCTGAAAATGTATTAATGTATTATTGTTTGACGAAATGCAAAAATGATCAAGGAGGACCCCAGTGTTAAAATTGGGTTAATTCAAGAAAGGATAGCAATAATTGTCGGATTTCATATATCATACAAAAAGGCATGGAAGGCAAAGCAAAAGACAATTATGAAGGTTTTCGTGGATTGGGATAAGTCAAATGCGTTTCTGCCAAGGTGGTTGAGTTACATGTTAATTTTTTCTCCTGGGTCTGCCTACAAGTTGGATTTGAACGACCATTTTATTGATGGGCAACTCGATGGAAGTGCTAAGGTCTTCAAGAGGGTATTTTGGACATTTAAACAGTGTTGTGACGCTTTCAATTATTGCCAACCAGTTATAAGCATCGACGGAACTTATTTATATGGGAAATACCGGGGAACATTGCTCATTGCAGCGACAGATGACAATAACAATTATGTCCTTCCACTTGCATTTGCGGTTGTTTCCAGGGAGAATATCGACAATTGGTCGTGGTTTTTGGCACTAATTCGGATACACGTTACGCAGAAAGACAAAATTTGTCTTATTTCATATCGGCATGCGGACATACTCGCTGCGGTGAACAACGTCGAACTGGGATGGCAACCACCCAAGGCATACCATGTTTTTTGCATTCGCCATTTGGCGAGTAATTTTAATCACAAGTTCAGCAATGTCATGCTGAAGAAGCAATTGAAGAAATTAGGTATGTCTGCCCATTACAAGACAATGTTATTACACCCACTTACTCCAGTGATCTTATGTCCTTATTTTGACCCCGTGTTTCTATATGCAGCTTATACAACCTCGCGCATAGATTTCGATGTCGTATTAGAAACATTTAAAGAGTCAAGTCCTCAAATTGCCACATGGATTGATAGAATCCCAAAGGAGAAGTGGAGTATAGCATATGATGAACTTGGAAGAAGGTTTGATCACATGACAACCAATCTTTTAGAGTACTTTAACAAGGTACTTAAAGGAGCCAGAAGCCTTCCTATTACGTCCCTTGTGCTGTTCACATACGCTCGACTAGTAGCATACTTTGTCGAACATGGTCAAGAGGCCCGCGAAGAGATGGCGAGAGGTAATAATTTCTTCAAATTAGCTTGGCAAAAATATATGACGATGGTTGATAAATCTGTAACACACTACGTCACTTGTTATGACACACTTAAGACAAGATTTGAGGTTCAAGAGACGTACAACATACGCACTCATAGGGGCGGTAAAAAATGGTCGGTCTCGTTAGGTGAACGAATTTGTCAATGTGGTGGGTTCACAGCCTTTAGGTTTCGTGTAGTCATGTTATTGCAGCATGTCGATCCACACACCACGATCCTCGACAATATTTAGACCCTATATATAATGCCGCGTATCAATGTCAAGTGTATTCATCGCAGTGGTTTCCCATTGGAAATGAGAACTTCATACCACCAGCTGGACCACCTATCGTTATACCAAATGTGACGCTGAGACGTAAAAAAGGAAGGCCAAAGAGTACACGCATTCGCAATGAGATGGATTCGCGGGAAGGGTCGACAACTCGTACAAGATGTGGTTATTGTAAGCTTGTTGGTCACAATAGGCGTAACTGCCCTTCACGCAACCAGGACCAGTGATCTACTACATGCTTATACTTATGTACTACGCTTTCGTTAATTAATAAACAAATAAAATAAAAAAAGTACAGTCCATTGTTGTGTATAATACATCAAATTAAAATAGTCTCCGATATAGTCCACCATCGTCATGCATAAAACATCAAATTAAAAAATAACTAAAGCCCATCATAGTTGTCAATAATTTTAAAAAAAAAACTCAGTCATCTTCTCCGTGGCCTGAATGGTATCCTCTACAACGGCTTATGTTATGCTCGTACGGTGACAGATGACATTGATGTTGTGCTCCCCTAACCGGATTTCGCCTAATGATGCGGTCAGGGTCATCGTCACCATGGTCATTGTTGTCTTCATGTCCTTCATCCATAGCTGCCAATATCTCATCCGTCAAATACTCAGCGAAATTAGGAGAATGTAATAAGTCAGCCAAATGTGCCGTAGGAGTGGCCATAACTGGATCCTCCTCTGACGTCGGAGCACTGGGCCTATAACAGTCTGCAAATGTGTCTGACCCGTGTGTGAACTGAAACCCAGATGAACTGGCCGCAACTAAACTAGGCCCAGCTCCACTGGGGTCAGCTGCATACATGGGATATGGATATGGGGACCCGGACTGCGGCATCGACAGTGCTGGAAACCAGGGGGGTACTGTGACCCAGGAACTTGATGTGGTGGCCACCAATACTGCTGAGATAGGCCCAAAGGGACCTTGGTGCATAGAATATGCCAGTAGGTTGTGGAGGAAGAGGCGGTACAAGCACAGGTGTGTCCACAACTGGCGAAGTACAGTGGTGAAGGGGTAACCCCTTGTGACGCGCACGCCGATTTCTGCGAACAACTGCAGGAGAGGCCTCAATCTGACGCTGCACGGGTGGAGGTGCACTATCTCCAGGATCTGTTAATCTGTCTAAATCATCGCATGCAGCCAGAAGTTGAATCGCCTCCTGGTAGACCTGGGTCATGTCGAATGCCCCCTGTGCCTCAGGTGAAGCCATGTGGAGACCTGTCTCGGCTCAATCTGTCTAACCATCAAGTATTATTAGTGAATACAAAATGTAAATTAACTTGCAAAATACACAATAATATGTAACATGCGTACCACATGTGCATTTAACGCGGCTCTGCGGGTCATCCAGCGATGGGTAACAGAGTAATACCACTGCATGTACTAACTGTTGCTAGATAGGTAGTCGTCTCTCCGCATAGGGTGAACGTCCTACAACACAAGGGAATCTCTGTCTGCCCATTGAGCAATGAAGAAACCCTATCGCTCACTCCAATCAACTTCTGTCTTCCCCGTAATACTGATTGTCAGCAGCTCACTACAATTAATTGGGTCCTCTGGAATTGGCTGGTCAAACCCAAACTGACGCAGTACTCGATCCGACTGCTGGTACACTACAATCTCATAACAAGTAAGAGGACAAACAGCCAACCATCTACGAGCCATGTCAACCTCCGGTGGATGGACTATGTCTACAAGGTCATACGACATCCAACGTATGTCTCTCCTGCGTATGACATCAATATGATGCCGATATCTGTGAATGTTTGTATATACGGTTTGTCGCGTCTCATATACATTAAACCTGTAACAACAAAATTACTGCATTACCAACATATAGTCCCAATTCAACCAAACGGTGGAATACTAACATAGAAAAAACAATACCTATGGCCATATATCTCATGGTCTAACACATCCTGATCTTCGACCCTGTGAAGGTTAGGAAAGATGGTCGAGAATCGCGTCCAAACCCATAACTGCAACAACAAAGCACATCCACCCATCTCATGACGCGCTGCACGTGTAGTTTTACATAACTCCCTATATAAGACCGCAAGAACCACAGAGCCCCAACTGAATGTGCCTGTGCGCTAGAAATCATCTAGATATAACAAGTACCGAGCGGGCACAAAGCTCGAAGCGATGTCAACAAACAACATACTGCCTAAGATGCGCAATATCAATGCACGAGTGTACCTCCGACGTCCTACTTTTGTGCCAGAGTAGACTGCATAATCAGCAAACTGGTCCCGTAAATAGTGAAGGCCCAACAAACCGCCGTGCAAATCTTGACCAGCTGCCGGTTCAACCCCTAACAAAGCCCGAAAGTTATGTCGTCCGTGACGGCCAAAAACAACATCACCATCGGTCGACAACCCCAATAGATGATGTACATCCTCCAGGGTGATTGTCACCTCACCCATCGTCATATGGAACGTACGTGTCTCTGGCCACCATCGCTCGACAAGCGTTGAGACAAGGTGGTGGTCGATCTGGAAAAAAAAATTTACACAACAGTAGTGTATTACAATACAATGAAAACAACAAATTGGAACTTAACACAACACTGAATATGCTTACCTTGTGATTTGTACAGACGCGTAACGTCATAAAAATCTATCTGTCTAAGCCACGGCTGGATCTCCTCAGGTATAACCTGATGATCGTGTGTCGCAGCATGCCTAACATTAAGAACACGATCCCGCATGGTCGGATCATCCTGCGAATTCCACACATAAGAGGGTATATGTTTCTCCTGTAGTGTAAGGAGACTCTGTATCAATGGACCAGGGTCAATGATGCTCAACGCAGACTCAGGCGATGGGGTTGGTGGAACATGTTCATTGTGATCCATTACTCTATATCGAAATTTTTTCACAAAAATTCAATACATTAATACATTAAAAAATTAAAACATATACCTATTTTATAAATTATAAAATTACTATATGCACTACACACATGTTACTAAGCTACTTAAATATAAATATTAAGGTAACCACAACATGAAATAATAAAATTAAGGTAAACACAACTATTAAGGTAAATTTAATTATATACTAAAAATTATTTATTTTAAATGATTATGTTAACAATGGATCAAATAATAAAATTAATACACACATAAAATTAAACACATTTAAGGTTATATTCTTTTAATATAAATTTTTTATAAATATTTAAATAAATTGATATGTTTCACATTATATTTATTAACTATAATATATAATTAATTTTATTAGTGTCACTATATATTATATTTATTAAAGAAAATCTTTATATCGAATTAAATATATATAATTTAGAACACACATATATAATCAACGTACAACTTCCTAAATGAATCTATAATTACAATTTTTGGATAAATATTTTATAACAATATTCCGTTAAATAGATGAAGTTCTAAAACTTAACAATTATAAACTAACACTAAATATCCTCTAACCTAATGTTTTAAATCTTCAACCTAAACATCATTTAATAACTAAAACTATATAAATAAATAATAAATATATTGAACAATTAAAATACAAAAATAAAAACAGAAAAATAGTAAAAATTAAAAACTAACCAACTCTTGTGAGGAAGTGGAGTAAGATTAAAGGAGGAAAGTGAGAGTGAGATTGATTGAGGAAAGTGATAGTGTGAGTGAGAGGGAGGGATGGGGGAGGGGGATTTAAATAGTGGGCCAGTTGGACTTAATTCGCTGGACCCACAAACGAAATAGGTCACGCATAATTCGCTGCCTCCCCATGCGAAATACGTATCCAACACCACGTGTATTGCCTATTCAGCCTGCCCAATACCATGACGCCACGTCACCTTACTTAATTCGCTTCCCTTAGTGGTGAAATATGCCATGTGGCATTGTGGGAAAATGTCCTGTAGCCGTGGCATTCTCGGCAAATTTTTTTGAGGTGTGGCAGAATGGCCACTGTCTCGTGAGAGGGAGGGAGGGGGAGGGGGTTTAAATAATGGGCCAACTGGACTTAATTCACTGGACCCACAAGCAAAATACGCCACTCGTAATTCGCTGCTCCCATGCGAAATACGTATCCAGCGCCATGTGTCCTGCCCAATCAGCCTGCCCAATACCGCGACACCACGTCACCTTACTTAATTTGCTTTCCTTAGTGGCGAAATATGCCACGTGGCATTGTGGGAAAATGTCATGTAGGCATGGCATTCTGGGCAATTTTTTTTTTAGGTGTAGCAGAATGGCCACTGTCTCCTCATCCACCACAATCATGCTTTCTTTCCTTCTTTCTTTTTCAAAGGTTCTTGGGAGCTATTCACTTAAAAAACTCGATTACAAATTTTAAAAAAAATACATATTTCATACTTATTTAAAAATAAATAATTTCATTAAATTATGTTATTTTAATTAAAATAAATATATTTTAAATTATTTTTTTATTGAAACTTGATATTAAATATAAAAAATATTTTTGATCTTATTAAATGAAGGATATTTTTTAAAAAAATCTTATTAAATATGACATAGATAATTCAGATTTATTTATATTTAAAATAAAAAATAAGAAATTTTTGTTATTTATATATTTTTGGACTAGAGAGAATATATTTTGTTAGACTTAATACTGAATTTGATTTTCGTTAGGCTTAATAGTACTATAAGAAGTTCCAAAAAAATAGCATAACATACTTTTCACTAAGTAAATAAATATGCAAAAACGTAATTAATAGCTTCAAAAAATAAATGGATTTAGAAGTAATTAAATAGAATTTGAAGACAATGCAGAAAATTTGAGAGTTTGGGTTTCGAGAAAATAAGGGCAAGAGATTGCAAAAATTTAAAATGCAATAAAAGTAAATGAAATTTGAACAAAAATGGGAGAATTTTGTTTAGACAATAATGCGAAAAAAATGCGATAATGTGAGAAGTTAAAGAGTTTGAATTTTGAAAAGAAAAATAGGGAGATAAAGAAATTAAGATCATTATGCATGTGATTGAGGAAATAAACAACGCAGCAAGCATGGAAATAAACATTTAAGGAAGCTTGAATCAAGTATAATATACACTCTTATATATATATGGTGAATCTTTGTAATATACATGGTACATAGTTCTCAAAACTATACAAATGTTCCTTAGGATTCAAAATACAGATAAAATGACAAAATCTGAGCTAACAAGCTCGGTCATCTAAGCCTAGGGTTTTCTTCACTCTATCCCAGTTCAGGCCTCTTGCCCTGGGATCTCTTAGTAACTGCAGCCTCTGTTCCTGCAACATAATCCCCAAACCGGGGTGAGATAATTATCTCCGTAAGCTCAGGGTTTTCAGAGGTTTCCCCCCCTGGTTCACTTCCCAATATCACAACATATATATAGATCACATAATTAAACAGAATTCTCATCAGATCAACAGCCTTCTCGGCTAACCAGAATTTGTTACATGCAAATAACAGCACAATGCAAGCATATATAATCAACACACACTGCCTGAATAGGATCATCCACTAAAGGGTACATCTATTCAGGACTTCACACTGAGTACCTGAATAGGATCATCCACTGAAGGGCACATCTATTTAGGACTCGCTCAACACATGCCCAGGTAGGATCATCTACTAAAATGCACATCTACCCAGGACTTGCTGTCCAATATCTGAATAGGATCATCTACTTAAAGGCACATCTACTCAGGGTTTACATGAAAGCTTATGGATTATCCCAGGAGAGATCATCCACTTAAGGGCACATTCCCAAGGGGTCCATAGTACCTCATCCTACTGGCCAGTAGATTTCAAGCAATCACATCACAATCAGCTCAGAACAAAGTTCATGCAATCATACACTATACTAGTGTATTCAATATAATCATCATAAGCAACATAATATACACTAACTCAGTGTAATCAAAATCAATACGCCCCATCTTAGGGTTTAGCTAGCATGCAGTTGCCAGCCATCATCAAACCATTTCATCAATAATCAGTACAATTCAGTACCACAACATCATAACACATTAGATTACAAGTCATATCAAGTAATCACCCATGTTGGGTGCAGTGAAACACAAGCAGGGAAACAATCACTGAAAACACTGAGCTTACCTGGTCGTAGCTCAGAATCAGCTCCCCAAGTCTCTTGGTGATCTCTACCAGCAGTATGCACGTCACGCCCTACAGTAGGCATGAATCAAACAATCAGAAACGGTGTTCAACCGTTTATATGAGAGGAAATACCCTTCCTCTAATAACCAATTCAAAGTCCTCTAACTTTAGGTTTATCTTAGCCCAACTTCTACTAGGCTATACATTGACCCTCAATGGTCTGCCTCAGTCTCACCAAGGCCTCAGAGTTCCTTTAGAACTTTGTACAACTCAATTTAAAGCTGTACCAGAATCAAGAACCCACATTGGTTCAACTAAGCCAAAACACATATATAATCACATTTTTACCTATTATTTGGCCTTATGAATAACTTTTGTAAAGGTCCTTAAGTAAATTCAGGCCATAACATTGCTCATTCATACACACTTCTCCCTTCCCAGAGCCAAACTCAAACTTCATCCCAATTTCAGTTTCAACATGCCATATGGCTCAGAACAACCTCCTGACTACATCTCCCTAAAGAACCTAAGCCTAATTCCAGCCCTATCCACATATGGTTACTATTCATCCAATCCCTATTTCATAAATTAAAAGGTTAAAATGTGAGTTTCTTACCTCAAATCAATAAAGGAAAGTTGGAGAAGCCTTTCTCCCAACTCTGGTGTCCCAAAACCAGCTCATTTCCTCTCCACAATTCCACTCTCTGAAGAAACTCCAAGAAATGGGAATTCTCTCACTCTAGGCTGGAAATTTGGCTCTCACTTGGTTCCAATCAGGTTTAAAGGTGATTAGGAGGTGTTTTAATGGCTTATAATGGAGATATGAAGCTTCTAAGGTGCTCTAATGGCTGCCTGGGGTCAAGGAGGAAGAGGAACAGTGGTTTCCTCTGGAAAAATCACGATTTGCCTTTTATAGATGGCCTGACCGACATGCCGCGCTCCCAGCGCCACTTTGGCGCTCCTGGCGCCAAAATCCAGTGCCTGTGACGCTCCAGGCACCACTCTGGCGCTCCTGGCGCCAAAATCCAGTGCTTGTGGCGCTCCTGGCGCCAAAAATCGCAAAAAATAGCATTCTGCTACAGTGCCACGCTCGGAGCGCCAGATCCTACGCTCAAGGCGCCAAGCTACAGTAACTGCTACAGTAATTTTTTTTTTTTTAGCCATGGTTATTATAGTGTGCTGCCTCAGGTGTTTGTTACTAATTGAGATCTTTCTTTGATGAATGTGTTGGATGTTATCTTCCCTTCTTCAACCATTTTGTTATGTGAATTCCACATTTCTAAGAATGTTAGAGAAAAATGCAAGATGCTCATGACTAAGGCAGCAGACTGGGAGGTTGTGATGGATGCTTATTGCTTGGGTAGACTTGGTGAATTCTACTAATGAACAAATGTATGAGCAACGATTGAAAAGCTTTACAAACATTTGCGCACGATATCTGATGTTTCAGGAGTATGTTTATTATACATGATTGTTGCATCATAAGGAGAGATTGTAAAAGCATGAATATATCGTGTTATGCATCTTGGAAACACAACAACTAATAGGTACATTTTTGTAATTACTTACTTGTTTCACATTTTGTTTGTTATGTATCTTTTGTTGACATTACACTAAATTGCTTTATAGGGTTGAAGGCACACATGCAAGACTAAAGAGGTTACTTTGTGATAGCACAAGCTATTTGTTTACTTGTTGGATGCAATGACTAACATGCCTATACCACAACATATTGAACTTAAGGCATCGTTTCAAAAAAGCATCAATGTGGTTAACCATAGGTTCAATACACTATTTTACAAAAGACTGCAGGACGTTGTTTCAACACAAGCACAAAGTTTAATCTTTGATGAGTTGAAGCGCCCTACCACTATTGGTATTGACAATTCTGTTTGTGATTGTACACTCAAGACTACTCACGGCCTACTGTGCCCGTGAACTTGCTAAGTATAGCTATATCATTAGCTCGATACCCTTGTCGTCCATTCATGTGTATAGGAAGATGTTATCCATTAGTGATACAAACGACGCAGGTGATTCTTGTGGGGATTTAACTCTCACAAATGAGGTCAATGCATTGTTAAAGAGATTTTCACAACTTGACGTGGGCGGAAAAATGACATTGAAAGGTTTGTGAACTTTCATTTCTGGATACCACTTCAATGGGTACCCCTCAAAAGAAATTCATAACAAAGGGTGCACCGAAGTCTGTGAAATCTACTAAACTTGCACCTTCAATGTGAGAGTGAGTTGATGAAATAAGCATGATGATTGGTAATTTGGGACTCCAAGTGTGGCCCACAAACATGTCAATAACAAAAAACGGACAAAAAAATCCCTTTCATTGATGAATTTTGCTTCGTTCCAACAATACAACTTAAAAATTGTTGATGTGAGACTCAATGGAAATTGTGGTTACAAGGAAATTACAACTTTACTAGGTCAGGGTGAGGAATCATGGGCTCTAGTTTGGCAATACTTGATTCGGGAGCTTCAAACATGGAATTCTCAAAATGTTGAGTTGTTTGGCACGCAAGACAAACTTATTAAATTATTAGACTCTTTGTATGTTCAGTCTGGCCCAGTAGCTTCTGTTGACAAGTGGATGACTATTCCTATCATGGTTATGTCATTGCTAGTCGGTATAATGTTTTCTTGGTATCCTTATCTATGCTCCAAAGTTGGACTTGCTTTGCACTCAGGAGTTCGGCACCATATGTGGCACAACAAAGCCTTATTGCAATTGGATTTGTTAACGAATATCACTTTATGCAGGTATACAACATCTACTTAAGAGACTTATCAATATTGTAACCATTAATTGATTTGATAACTAACTCAACTATACAATTTTATGTGATAATATAGATGTATTTGAAGAATGATTGTCTCCTACCTCCTATTGCATCGCAATGGAGTATATACTACACACATGAAGCTCGTTTATGGCAGAGACCGCACGTATGGCGCATTCAAGAATTCAAATCATTGATATTTCATTCAATCATAGGATCTCAATATGTAGTAGACATCACTGAGAATAGTTGTTTTAGTTAACTCATCTTGTATTAAGTATTGTTATGCGTATTCATTTGACATTTGGTAAAACTCTAGCTAATATTTTATTCATAAATGTGGACTATAAAGTTGGCTAATTGTTGTAAGCCATGCATATTGTGTTGTAAGTCAAGTTGAGGTCCTTAAATATTTAATTATTATGATTGACAAACAAAAATAACAATGGAAACACATTTTCGTTGTTGTTATTTTCACCACAAAATGAAAACATATTTGCTTTGTACAAGTGTACCAAAGGAAACATATTTCCATTGCGCATATTGCATCCAAAAAAATATAACAATGAAAACATAATTCCGTTGGATAATTTTTTAACTCCACAACAGAAACATGTTTTCATTTGCAAATGGGAGTAACAAAAAAATAGCACAACGGAAACACATGTTCGTTGTGTAACAATCAAAATGTATAATAGAAATTGTTATTTTTTTCATCCTCATTTACAAAATAGAAACATGTTTCCATTTTGTTACGTATTCAGAGTCAATGAATCAAAACCAATGAATAATGATTGAATGGCATATGGAGATTTGAGCCATATGAATATGTCAGTGCATAAAAAACCTAACTACAGTAAATCCAGATCGTGTACAAATAGAGGTGTTCAATTGTTGCATTGCACTGATTAAGAGGCCCTTTAATTTAGTGATGTTCTTTTCTTTTTTTTTTCTTTCTTAAATACATTTTTAATTCTTGGAATTTAATATTTATTTTTCATTCTTACAATTTTTTTTAAAATTTTAATCTTTATAAATTACATTTCTTTTAGTTTTTATCTTTAAAACACTTTAAATAACACATTGAATATTAAAAAAAACTATTTAAAACGGTTTAAGAATACAAAATAAAACAAACATAATTTATAAGATTTAAAAAAATAATTTAAAATTGCAAGCATAAAAGTCTAAAAATTACTAAATTACAAGGAATAAAAAAATATTTAAATTTTATAAAACAGTGGAAGGCACCGCTAATCAAATTACTTAAACCCACGAGGGTAAAAACCAGACTGTAAATCCGCAATATTTAGAGATGTTTTTGTGAAGATATAACATTACTGACCAATGAATTGAAATGATTAAAAAAATTAAAGTACAAAATATTAAATGAAACATAAAAATATAGTTTAGTTATTCTGCAGGTTCTATAATTTTACCAAATTTTCAATTAAGTCCATAAGGTTCTATTTTTGTTCAATTAGGTTCTCCCATCTAATTATTATAAAAAAATTAACCTCAGAAACTCAGCATTCTCTCGCAAGAGCACTTATTATCACATTGACTATTTTTTTTTTTTTATTATTCATAGGAATTGGAAATATTACTAGAGGGTTTCAACATCTCACATTATGCTTAATCAACTAAATTAATTAATTAAATTAACATCTAATTAATGTTAATCAACTACTTGACCCATGGTGCATATCAAGGAGGTAGTATCAAATAACTTTGTTTTAAAAAAGAAAACACTATCCTAAGACAGTAGACAAACACGCTCTTAAATTAGAGATCAAGAGAGTAATGGAAAAGTGAAGGGTAATGACTAATGTGGGTCTCAATTTAATGGTCAGCTAGTAGTGAGTTCATGCTATCAAATTTTGTACTAGTTTTACACAATTACAGCATCTAATTGAATTTAGCCCTTGATTATTCATCTGACCATATAAAAACAAATTGCATGGAAGATGACGACCTTCCTTATGAGACAGAATTGCTACGATGGATGTCAGAATTCGAATCTCGATTGCAGGTGCCAATCATCTAATCAGTAATCATCCTGTTCTTGATCTCTTATCCACTTTGTAGCCACCCACTTCTCCCCTTTTATCACGGGGCAGCTCCCATGGAGTGATGTCTGCCAAAGATGCACAAGACAAGTCAAACAACCAGAATTCGGTTTGCACTAACACAAGTCTATCACCCAAGTAAAAAATAGACACAAAGTAAAATGGTTTCGGCACAGCTCGTCTAAAATACCTTGTGTTGTCAGAGTCATCAGTTACTTAGGTTAACAGCTGAGCTTAACGTTTAGCCCACTTAACTAGAGTAGTAGGCTTAGCTATTAATGAAGTCATGCTCAGTTATCAGTTGATAATTTTGGTTAGAAATTAGGCCAGTTGTTAGTTGGTAGATCAATCCCTTCAGCTACTCCCACCCTTGATTTATTGCATGTATATAAACCCATATTTACGATATATAAGATTGGTCCGGTGGCTGATGAAGGGTGAAGGGAGAAGGGAGGGATGAGACGTCGTGGGTTTGAATCCCGTCAATTCTCATTTCACAACTTGCGAAGTAATATATGAACATCTCTGTTTTACAAATATTTCGTTAACACTCATCACTTCTCTCAGTCTCTTCCTATCACATCATGTAACTTATTATACTACTTAAACTTCTCTCTCTTTCTCATCCTAAGTGTTAAATAGCATGTAATGTTCTATACAACATTTTCCTCATAACTCTGTCTCTCCTTCTCTTTAGTTCTGATTTCTCAGTTTTTCCATCTTGCTGGCAAGGTACACATTGTCTAATTGTTTATATCCACATAAACAAGCTATAAATTTTGACATACAGCACATAGTTTGAAACCATCTTTTCATGTACCCTGATTTTGAACGATGATATTTAGTTTTTGGTGGAAATTCTATAATACCCCTATGGTTTAGTGTAGGTTAATTTTAACCATGATGACTGTTGGATGATCTTAGGTAAAACTGTGAAACCTGCTGTTTTATAGCTACAACACAAAGTATGTTCTATAAATTCAACAGAAAACATTCCATCAAGTAGCTTCAAAGAAAGGTGTGTTTTAAGAGAATAATAGTAATAGAATAGAATTGATTAGGTTTGATGTATGATGTAAATGCAAGCCTGCCAAAGAAGCTAGTTAAAAATTTAGTTCACATGATAACACAAAAATTGTTACCCCACCAAATAGAACATTTTTTGCTGACCCAAAGTTTATAGCTTATATATTAGTTGATTTATTAATTTCCTGTCTTTTTCTTCATTTCTTCATATCTACAAATTAATTTGCAGGCAAATTTAAATAAAAAATACAAATTACATAAATAATTAGAAAAATAGGGTAGTTTGGAAAATATTTAGGATAATGGGGCTGTTGAACACGCCTTAAATGGGCGTGTTTAAACACGCCTAAATTGGGCGTGTTTAAACACGCCTATTTTGGGCGTGTTCCAGTCCCTTGGGCCTATATAAGCTGGGCAAATCCGGGTGCAGATGCATTGGCTCAGTTGTTTAGGATTTGGTCCCTTGGTTTGGTTGTAGTTTAAGCGTGCTCCAAATATGAGTTCAGGTAGTCAGAGTGTTGACGTTATGTTGTTTTTTAATGGAAGAAAAGTTAGAGGTCGACAGGGTGTTATTTTTGAAGGGGATAATAGGTCGATGCGTATCAATCGAAGATCAACGCTCAGTGAATTACATGAGAAGATACGCAGAAAAATACGTTTAA
>PYAF01001700.1:783943-794566 GCA_007407185.1 Glycine tomentella | reverse complement strand
CTCCAAATATGAGTTCAGGTAGTCAGAGTGTTGACGTTATGTTGTTTTTTAATGGAAGAAAAGTTAGAGGTCGACAGGGTGTTATTTTTGAAGGGGATAATAGGTCGATGCGTATCAATCGAAGATCAACGCTCAGTGAATTACATGAGAAGATACGCAGAAAAATACGTTTAAACGACAACCAACGTATCAGTTTGGTAACGGCAAGATTATGGCAACACGATCATTACACGGGGAGTCAACTGCTGGATGATGAAGATTTAGAAATTGTAATCGACCAATATGTGACGCAGTCAAGGAATGAATTGTTAGAAATGTACGTGGATTATGTCGCAGTGGAGGATGATGTTTTGCCGTTAGCCATGAGGTCAGCGGCTTTTAATTCTGCAAATAATGAAGCATCATTTCCTGCTCCAGCTGTATATGGTGGTTCATATGCTACTCTAAGTATAAACGTGTATGAGGAAGCCGAACATGACCCAACTTGGGTTATGGATGAGGACGATGAGGACGACGATGACGAAGATATCGCGATGGAAGATCGTCTTCTTGAGGAGGATGCCAGTGCGTCGGATAATCATGAGGATGATGGCGTGCATGCGACTGAATTCCAACAAGACACTGGTGTGGGGTCGTCTCAAAGGCGTCATCAGGTAGAGGAACCTGTTGAAGGTATGTTAGATTGCTTTAATCAGTGAAATTGTAGTGATATATGTTTACTTGTTAATGATCATAACATGTAGTTGTTGTTTAGTGTGGATGTTGGATGGTTTAGGGTTTATGTTGCTTATAATAATTGTTCAGGGTTAAGGATTTGGGTCTCTGGTTTAGGGGTTAGGGTGGATGTTGGATGGTTTAGGATTAAGGTTTTATGGTGTTGGTTCGATGATGGTTTAGGGTGGATGTTGGATGGTTTAGGGTTTATGTTGCTTATAATAATTGTTCAGGGTTAAGGATTTGGGTCTCTGGTTTAGCGGTTAGGGTGGATGTTGGATTGTTCAGGGTTTAGGGTTAGGGTTTGGGGTGTTAGGTCGATAATTTGGGTTTTATGCTAGGGTTTAGGGTTTAGGGTTTTATGCTTGGCTTCGTGATATAATTGTATTTTATTCGGGTTACATGTTTAGGTGCTGAGGTCATTCCATTTTGGCATGGAATTCCACATTACACATATTGATTGGAGCCATCCATGCGACGAAGACGAATCATTTACCGGGTCTGCTTCGGGTTCGTGTTCGGGTTCAGGTTCAGTGCAAGGTCCTTGGCAATTAGGGGATGACTTGTTTGTTAAGCAGGAATTTGAATCAAAAATGGATGCCCAAATTGCAATTAAGCGGAACCTGATGAAGGATCATCAAGAAGCAAATGTGGTTGAGAGCAAGCCTACCAAGTTTAGCATGAAGTGTGTTCGACACAGCGATGGTTGCCCTTGGAGGGTTAGGGTAATCAAACCAACCTACGGTGAGAAATGGGTTGTTTCAAGGTGGGGTGGGAAACACAATTGCCTGAATGATCAAATTTCACAGGGTCACAAACAGCTTGACGTTGATGTTATTGCTTCACTTGTAGTAGGTATGTTTCTAAACAATTTGGTTATTATGAATAATATTGTTTTTAGAGGTATGTTGTAAATGTTAATGTTTCCATTTGATTGCCAGGAATGGTTAGGGAGGAACCGTCTGTGTCAATTGCATTGGTGCAGGAGAGGATCACCAATGCCTATGGATTTAAAGTTTCATATGCAAAGACCTGGTATGCGAAGCAGAAAGCAATGGCCATGATTTATGGGGATTGGGAAGAGTCGTATGCATTTTTGCCGAGGTGGTGCGACTACATGCTTCGCTTTTCACCAGGTTCTTTTTATGATATTCAAACAAGTGCTTATTTTGTGGCAAACCGGTTGGTACAGGGAAAGCGTGTATTTCATCGCATGTTTTGGACTTTTAGGCAGTGTTGCGAGGCTTTTAAATTTTGCAAACCCATCATCCAAATTGATGGAACTCATTTATATGACAAGTATAAAGACAAATTGTTGATTGCCACGACTCAGGACGGAAATAATGAGTGTCTGCCATTGACATTTGCCATTGTTGAAGGGGAGACACTGGAAGCTTGGGAATACTTCCTTGCCAACATTCGCCTCCACGTTACCCAAATGCAAAATATATGTCTCATTTCAGACAGGCACCGGAGCATCATTTCTGCTGAGGAAAATCATGCTGGTTGGCAACCACCTTATGCGCATCACGTGTTTTGCCTTCGTCATATTGCCAGTAATTTTAATCAAAGGTTCAAGAGTCCAAGATTGAAGAAGGCCCTTATGACTTTAGGTATGTCAACAAATATCTGTAAGCGTAAATATTTCAAACACCTTTGCTTTAAGAAGGCCTTAAGTGTTAATTTGTTTATTTATTTTGCAGGTTATACTCCCAGTGTAGTTGATTTTGACGCCGCATTTGAACGGTTCCATGATACCAGTCCTGAGGTTGCAAAATGGATTGATGGCATCCCTAAGGAAAAGTGGACACGAGCATATGATGTAGAGGGGAGACGATATGGTTATATGACAACAAATTTGTCAGAATCAGTGAACAGGGTGTTCAAGGGAGCAAGGAACATGCCTATCACCGCTCTTGTGAAGCACACGTACACCCGTTTGGTTAATTATTTTGTATGCAGAGGTCAGGCTGCCGTTTCACAGCTTCAACATTCGTAGCGACATTGCAGAAATGTGGTTGAGGCTATGAGACATAACCAAACCCTTGCTACAGGCCACCATGTAGGCACATATAATCTTGAACAAACTGTATTTGAGGTGGAAGAGGGTTGGGATAGGGTATATTCTGTGAACCTTGCTGAGCGTTCTTGTCAGTGTGGCAAGTTCAAGGCCTTCAAATACCCATGTAGTCACGCCGCAGCTGCTGCTTTACATGTTCGTCAAAATCCTTATCAGTTTGTGGATGATGTCTTCCTGGTTGACAACTTGGTTCAGGCTTATTCATTGCCATGGCAGCCAATTGGTAATGAACGTGCTATTCCACCGAGTGAAGATCCAGTTGTCATACCTGACAGAGAGATGTTGCGTGCAAAGGGTCGTCCAAGGTCCACTAGACTACGTAACGAGATGAACGAAGTCGAAACAATTCCAAGGCGTGTCAGATGCGGAATTTGCAAGCAAGTTGGACATAATCGGAGGAATTGTCCTACTCGTGGTGGTGCTTCGCAACATTGAAACTATGTATTTTTAATTATTGTACTGTTACTGTTTTTTATTTACAGAGCCATGTGTAACCCTTTTATTTATTTATGACATGTGATATGACTTTACATTTAACCTAAACCCTAATTTTGTACCCTTTCCCTATTTCTAGACACTATACCGAAATATGGAAGTTGAAGTCGAATTGAATCAGGAAGCAAAGTATAACCAATGTATTCCATTCTTCATGTGGGTAATGCCACCCATTGTATCTTACTTCAACCAACTTTGCGTGGTCCGAATTGAAAGCGGTTGTTCTTCCAGAAGAGAACATTGAATGAGGAAGAGTTGTAGAGTCTTCCACGCAAGGTTTGATGAAATAAGCAGTTCCGTGAACTGGGTTTTCACCTGATAATGGTGAAACCATGAGTTGTTCTTCTTTGACTTGGATGACCGGATCCTCTAATGACTCCATTGTAGAGTAGTTGCTGAATGAAGGGAAGGAAAGAGGGTTGAATGAGGGATCAGTGCATGAAAATGCAAAAGGAAGTGTCTCGAGAAAAGGTTTTGAAAAGGTTTTGCAAACTGCGAGTAGAATACGAAAAGTTCGTACCCGGGTGAAGTTATCTGCAACAATGTTTTAATTTTGGCATTGAAGAAAAATTATTAAAATATATTTTCTCCCAATCCGCGACCGTGACCCCTATGACGAGTCTTAAGCAGGCGAACTTTGTCCTCGTTCCACACAGCCTGTGAAACGTGGGTCCGCTGAGTCCGCCTACACAGAACACCCCACTTATGGGGTAGGAATGACATGTGTCGTCGGATCCATGGGCTCACCCTTATGATCGGATCCAGAGTGCGAAGAATCACTCGAAGATGAGTCAACCCTAAACGCTAAACCCTAATGTACATAAAACCCTAAACCCTAAATCATAATCACTTAAACATAAACCCTAACCCCTAAACCTAAGGCCGAACCCTAAGCCCTAAACCATAACCCTAAGCCCTAAGCCCTCACCCTAAACCCTAAACCATAAACCCTAAATCCTAAGCCCTAAGCCCTAACCCTAAGCCCTAAGACATAACCATAAGCCCTAAGCCATAAACCATAAGCCCTAATCACTCAACCCTAAACCCTAAACCCTAAATCATAAGCCCTAAGCCCTAAGCCTTAAACCCATAAACCCTAAGCCATGAACCATATGCCCTAACCCTAAGCCATGAGTCATGTGCCCTAACCCTAAGCCCTCAACCCTAACCTTAAGCCCTCAGCCTCAGCCCAAACCCTAAGCCCTCAGCCTAAGCCCTAACCCTAAGCCCTCAGCCTAAGCCCTAACCCTAACCCTAACCATAAACCCACCCAACCCAAACACGCCTATTTTTGGCGTGTTGGGCAACCCCTTTTTCCTAAATATTTTCCAAACTACCCTATTTTTCTAATTATTTATTTAATTTGTATTTTTTATTTAAATTTGCCTTAATTTGCGTATCAGGGTCTACTTATAAATGAAACCATAAATTATTTACGAGAAGGAAGCACGTTTAAAAATCCAATTAGGAATTTGGTTAGTCGAAATATTTTCCCTTCCATATATGGTATATATGGGAAAACTAAGTAGTAAAAAGATCGAAAAAAATGTCAACCACGCATTTCAATATTTGAGATGTTTTGTGTAACAGCACCCATTTATCTTTGCTTGGTGAACCACTCAGAAACACCTTTTGAGTTTAGAATCCATATCCACATTGAGGGACGAGATTTTGTAGTCTTACATTTTGTCCTTTGGGGTTGTTAATCTAGTCTTACCCACACGACAACCGAACAAGTTAAAAATCATGAACACAAATGAACAATACTAACCGGATCAATTGTACCATTAGTGAGCAATGAATAAAATAGAAGACCATCTCCTTGGCGTGGCTTTACTTTTAAACCAATGCAATCCTCATACCCATAGTTACCATCCATGTTCAAGCCATTCTGCAGAATAATAATGCGCTAACTACCATGGGAAAAAAATGAGTACGTGAAACAGTATATAATGACAACTTGGTTTTACCTCAAATGGAAACATAGTTTCCCCACCTTCCTCAACATCAGTTAAATATAGCAAAAATGATGCCATCTGCATGGTTAACCAAAACTGAAGTTAAGAAATTATCTCATTATATGTGTTTGGCGTAAGTTATTATGTGGTAAAACTGCTTATGATCAAAATGCTATTGAAAGTGGTTTGATTGAAAAGTTGGTTTTGTAGAATAATTAAGTAAAACCAAACGTTCTATAAGACTAGAAGTGTACTTTGGTCCTCAAAAAATTTCACATATCTATTTGTCAACATCAGCTTGGTTATTTGATATTTCTGGGTAACAATTGGTCATTTAGGCTATGTTTGGCAAAACTGGCTTAAGCTAGAAAGCAAGCTGGTAGCTGAAAAACTAACTTACTAAATTATAAGTGTTTGGTAAAACTAACAGTTGAAGTAGCTGAAAAGTGTAAAATGAAATCATGATTTATTTAAAATGGGTAATTAGAAAATTGGATAAATATATTGGGATAAAAATGGAAGAAAATATAAAAGCTAGAAGCTAGCATTGTAAAAAACACAACTTCAAGTAGCGTTTCAAAAAATGGTAGAAGCTACTAAGAAACTACTAAAAAAACTTGTTTATCAAATAGTCAAACAAGTTTTTCAGCTAGTAAAAAAAATTAGAAGCTTGCTACAATGTCTTGCCTACATAGCCTTAGTAAACCACTGGGATTGAGCTAATGGTGAGAGGTTTGAATAATTTGTACGAGGCCATTAGGTTCAAACCTTTGTCACAGTTGCACCAAAAGAAAGGTTATTTGGTGAGAATTAATGCCATTAATTTCATTGTAAGTGTCAATTTGATGGCCGTTTGAAGAGCAATTTCATGGCATAAATTGACATTGAAGGACACCTATGACATAATAATAGGGGACAAACCTGCAAACACTTGTATATTTAGAGAAACAAAATGAACATTTATTCTAAAAGAAACAGATTGCACTAGTTCAAGAGCTGAAAAGTAGAAAAAGCAATCAATTAAGAACAATATTATTATATCATATTGAGGCGAGTACAAGCAACTCAAAATGAATTACAGCATTGATAAAGTGAATACTATGCCACATTTCAAGGACCCACGTTAAAAGCTTCATTGGTTTCTAATCTTTTGAGATTGAACACGTTCCTTCACCATTCAAAAGCTATAACATCAATCAGTAATTCGTAGTTTTTAACTAGATAAGCTTAAACTTTAATTGGACCCAGGCCCACACAATAACACCAGTTTGCTCTTTCCTCTATGGAATCCTACAGTATGATGATACATATTAGATCATACAACAGAACCTTTTAAGTGTTAATTTAAAGAAGAGAAAAAAACCTCCCCTTCACTAAATAAAAGCATCTATTCTATTTCAGCCAAACCCCCACCAACTAGCCATTAGATGAATATCAATCTTGCAAAATGATAAGTCATGTTACACAATAGACATGACCACTACATCTTCCTCACAACTAACACAAGTTTTATCACTAAAATGAATGACTGGCAAATCAGAAATGTAGGAGTTTTAGTTTAAACGTACCCTTTGGCTCTTTTGTGGGCCATATTCAGCAGGATTGAATGCATCATAATGAGAATTATATCTTTGACCAACCTCATAGCGTAGGATATTAAATGCCTGAAACATGGTGATTCCTCAGACAATTTAAAATCACCCTGAAAATGAGAGAGGTTTACAAATTCAACAAAATCATGAAGCACCTTAGTTGCAGATAACATAAAGCTCAGAAAGGGAACATATTACATTCAATTGTTTAAGCCTACAAAAATAGTGCTCTAAAATGTTATTAGAATTGTTTTCCCCTTCTTCTGTTTAAAAATATATGATTATGGTTAATTAAAGATGAAGACAATTGCCCTAAAAATTACTTTTAGCCTAGAGAGAAGTTTAGATTGCACTTCTCCAAAGAAAAAATAAAGATTAGAAATTAAAAAAATCACAGAAGGCAATATTATCTTCTCTTTATCAGGGACTCTATTCCTGCCATAGACATGTAATTGGTAGTTTTGATTCTGAATATATGGAAGACAACTACAAAACTTAGTGCAGATTCTCTGATAACAAGAGGACTATTACACATCTAGATCACACAAGAGTAACGACAGCACATGCCATGTTAGTGGCAAAGGGTTGACAAGTGAAGCAAACCATTCAAGACTTGTATACGTATAATGTGACAACCTAGACAAACAACATTGGCATTAAATGTCATATGCACTGAAATTTCTCACCAACCATGAGGAACAAATTTACCATTCCAAATTTTATACATTTATAGTGATTCTCGCATGTCAATTATCCCACTCTCACTAATGTGGTAAATTTTATTGCATCAATAAAAAATGCACCATTTCCACTAATAGGAGGATATTCCCAGTCATGGGAATTGATATTTAAGGTTATGCATAAGTACTAGCCTACACCTATTAAAGAACCTTTTTCCTTGTGCACAAAACCTTTTTGCTTCCCCTAGAATAAGTACATTTACATTACAAAAGTAGTGGATATGATGCCAGTTTTGCTAAAGAAAGAAAAACATTATTTTAACAGCTTTTAGCATAGATAGAAATCCAAACAATCAATTAATAAAACGATAAAACAAGATAAATATATTTTCAGTAAATCAGATTGATAAGGCCTTCCAAAATGCCTTTTCTGCTCAATAGGGATGTTACCTCTCCATGACTTCTGGGAATCATTGTTGCTCTAGCAATTTTCTCCTCAATGACAGCTAAAGTCCCTGTTTTATCCTCAGAAGCACTAACAAACACGCCAGAGCTGTTTAAATAAAAAGAAAATACAACATTATGATTAAATTAAGGAACAATGTGACATAAGTCCATCTAGGATTTAGCACAAGGTCCTATAACAAAAATTATATATTTTTTCATGGATCAAAAAATCATTTGTCTAGTGTCTAAGGATACACTTGCATTATCCAAAAGAATATAAAATATCTCGTGTTAATGTCTTGATCAAAAAGTTCATGGTCTATATAGAGACAAGGAATAGGAGACCCAGTAATAGGGAATCCAATTAATTTCCCCTTAATTTCTAAGATACTGATATTCTCAGTCAGATTCATAATCCTGATCAGAATATATCATAAATTTCGGACAAGCCAATAATCTTTCAACTTGGCCAGCCTTCAGTGATTCTTTACACTTTACACAAGCTTGCCACCTTAGTCATTCCAATAACAAATTCTTTCTAGAGACTTGTTACTTGAGCAACTCATACCTTTGCCTAGTTTGTCATAAAGAAATAAAGTAAATCATTCATCTTCATCCAATTAATGATCAAGTACAGTAAGCTATTCTACTTTGTCCAGTTCATAGTGAGGCCAAATAGTTAAGTATTTCACAGACACACACACACACAATACCTTGTTCTAATTCCCTTGGTATTCTCCTCTGTTTCTCCCTGGCGTAACGCCAAGGTTGATGGTTTGAGGCCCTTCTTTGCCACATCAATTATGTTTTCACATTGTTCCGCAGTTGCAAAATTAGGAAAATATAGTGCTCGAGGTCTCCAGCTCAAAACCTAATTAAGCAACACAACGACAAAATATTTTTTTATGAGATTCAACGCACAGGAATTAATTCCTAATGTATATGACCAAAACTAATAATATATCTCTTCCGTTTTATCAACAACCAAAATTAATTTTTTAAGTTAATCCTCCATTAGAACCGTATGCATAAGCATAACACTGGTCTTTAGTCAAATCGATGCCTATAAAACCAAAGTTAAGATAAACTCATCTGAAACACCAATTCTACAAACTAAATTTAACATATTACAATATTTTAAACATAAAATACAACAGGAAAGGAATCAGCAATCAAACACATACAACGGCTATAATCTGAGCTGTAATGAAACTTTAATTTCAAATAAGCCGCCATTACTAAATATCAACCAAAATTACCCTAAATCCGCGAAATATTGAACTATTTGGAAACATAAATCTAAACAGGCAAGTAAATAATTTTTTAAAAAAGAGGCTATAATCGCAACCATTGAAGTCACGATTTCAGCTGAAGCTAGAATCGTTCACAGCAACTTTTTAGCTGAAGATTCAAGAGCACTTGAAGAAACAAAATACAAACCTGAAAAGGAATCGATGTAATGGAATCATCGCCAAGATCTCTAACAGGCATCAAATTGTACTCCGCCTCGTTCCTCGGTTCAAGCAGCCTCTGCCTCGGCCTCAAGCCATCTCCTTCGCCCTGCGAATTCTCAGCGATCGAAATTATATCAATATTTTCCAGCAAAAAAAAAAATCTGAAACAGCGAAGTAATTAAAACTTAGAAGAAAGACCTGAGAGTGAGAGAAGAGAGTGAAGCCGAAGAATCCAGCGAGGAAGAAGAAGATGCAGACGAGGAAGACGTAAGGGAAGCTGAGCTTGTTCGTCCTCAAGCTCCAATTTCCTTTCACCGTTTTGGCTTTCATTTTGGACTCTTTATTACAGTTTCTTTTTTTAGTTACTTTTTTCTTTTTCTCTTCCACGAATGGTAATAACTGACGAAGAAGAAGCTTATTAATATCCCGAGTTGCGTTTGATTTGGTGTTCTCTCACTTTCTGTTTCTGTTTTTGTTGCGATCGATTTGCAGTGGATCTCCGTTTTAAGTCCAGGTTTCCCCCGGTCAATATAAGAAAAAATTCTGATCCGGTCATCGGTTTTAAGACTAGTTAAATGTAGCAGTAATTCATTGGATTCGGAATTAATTTGGATAATTTAAGACTAGTTAATGGAGTAACTTTTTTATTTAATTCTATTAAAAGTTACTACTTTCGTAATTTACAAAAAATTTAAAGTGGGACAGTGGCTGGAGGAGCCCAATCAGACAGCATTTTTGGGTGAAAATTGAAAACTGTTTCCAGTCTATAGGATTGGAGGCTGTGGTGCGTTTACTCGTTTGATACTTGCATTCAGAACGTCTGACAAATGACACGATTATGCCGGAAAATAAATTATTGTTATTTGTTACTTCTTTTCTTTCTTTTTACTTGTATATAAGTAAAAAAACTTACTTTTACACAAAAATTGATTGAAATTATTTAATTTTATTAATTTTAAATTGATTGAAATCATTTAATTTTATTATTTTAAGTAAATATTAGATTTATTCTTAAAATATTTTCATTAAAATTTTATATCATCAATAAAAAAGAGTCATTAAACATACAATTAAAATTAAATGAAAAATATTTTTAAAAACTAATATTAAATATGAAAAAATTAGTTAAATTTTCTTTAAGTTCAATATATCAGATTATTTTTTTCTTATATATAAGGCCAAAAATTTTTAAAAAAATATTTT
>PYAF01001700.1:744877-783843 GCA_007407185.1 Glycine tomentella | reverse complement strand
ATGTTACTTTTATTTGCTAAAAATATGATATTAGATAACACAAATGTTGTTCCAGTTTGATTTAAAAAAATATAATGAGATCTAAAAATTAATAGAATAAAAGTTTAATTTTTTTACTCGATAAATTATACCACCGTTTTTTGAAGTATAAAATACTCAAAAGATATAAATATCTATATTTTTTTTTATCTAATAACTATATTTTCTTAACAATCAAAAAATGTTATTCAAATCGCTTAAAGCACAAAAAATAAAATAAACATAATAATAACTAATGTAACACCTTGGAAATTACAATTTATTATAGAAAGTTATGTGTTGCACAATTTGTAAAAATATATATTAAATATTAATTATAATGAGAATTTAATTGAAGTAGTTATTTTAAAATTTCAATTATATGTATATTATTTTATATATAAGTTTAGTAGGAATTAGAATTGCATTAGAACATGATTTTTACACGGTATAAAATCACATTGTACAAGCTTAGAGTGTAAATTCATATTGTATACATTTACTCTATGTATGATTAATTGTGTTTACTCCTTGATTTTTGTAATTAGTAGCAATGTCTAGGCTAATTAGCTAGAATTTTTCTTCTTTTGGTAGTTGCCTTTTTTTGCCTAATCTTATCTTAACCATCTATGGCAACATTTTCACTCTCTTCCCTCATCAGATTTTTCCCTCAATCAAAGTCACTTGATGACATGAGGAGGCTTAGGGACCAATGGGCACTTGAAACCCTTTAGGTGGAGTTGTCCTTGACTTCTTTGACACTTCATTCCCACTTTGTTTGTGCCTAGGCTACTATCATTTTTGTTTATGGGTCTTGTTTGAGTTTTGGAGAAGAAGAGAAACAGAGTGCTTGCTTAGATTGCTTGCTTCTAAGTTTTGAGCTTCAAGCCCTTCATCCTCCAACATTTTCGTGCTTCAAGCTAAGGTATGAAGGAGTTCGTCCCTTCTTACTCTTGTTCTTCTTGTTTGATTATGGAGTAGCTTCCATTAGAAATGTTATAGGAGCATAGGAAGTTAGCTTTCCAAAAATAACCACTTTAAGTCCTTTTTCTTTTAAATTTCATGTTAAGGTTGTTAGAACTTGTAAACTGTTGTTATTTCAAGTGTTTATTATGTGAAAACATGTTTGATAGATTTGGGAAGTCATTTGGGTTGATTTGGAAGCCACTGAAAGTGATAAACTCTTTTTTTGAAGATCTACGAGGTTGTGGCGCTTAAGCGAAGAGTTACTCGTGCTTAAGCGAGATGACCTATAGGAAAAAATGGGCTATTTGTTTTCAAGCTTAAGCATGGTTAGAGCCAAGCTTAAGTGTGATCAAGCTTAAGCGTAGGCCGAACCAGGCTTAAGCGAAATGACTTGCAAGGAAAATGAACTATTGGATTTCAAGCTTAAGCATGGAGTGAGCCAAGCTTAAGCGTGGACAAGCTTAAGTGTAGGTCGAGCCAAGCTTAAGTGCGATCAAGCTTAAGTGTAGGGCGAGCCAGGCTTAAGCGTGAAACCTTGCAAAATGTGTATGAATGACTTCCAAATGGATTTCAATTGGAATTTCCTTAGTGTATAAGAATGAAGATGCATAAATAGGTTTTTTAAGGTTATGTTAAGAGAATCTATCTTTACAAAGTATCTATAAGTTGAGAGTTGAATGGATTTAAGTATGAATTCCTTGCACTTTAATTGATACTATTGAATTGTTATTGACTGAATTGGAGACCGGGAAGACTTGTGATCCTTGGAAAAATGGCATGCTAGAAACCTTGATTGATGTGTGTTTGTATGATGACTTTGAAAATTATATGTGTGCCTAAGGATTATGAAATCCTTGAGGCATGAGAAAATGGCTTCCATGCATTAATTAGTGCATTTGTAGAAACTAGAATTCTACTATAGTATTAATAAAGATTCATTGTGGTGAATAATGAATAAAGACTTAACAAAAGTGTGAATCTAATAAATCAATTGAACTTAGTAATTTTAGATACTTTTGCACATTGGAGTACATTATTTTGACATGGACTTAGATGAGCCTTAAGTCCTTTGCTTGAGAGAAGAGAGGCATGCATAAAACTTAATAAAATGTGGAATAGGACATTGATTCAATTCATGGAAATGTGTGAGAATGCCTTGGGCATTTTCTTGTGGTTTGTGATGTGTTTGAAATGGTTTAATGTCTTGGTTGCAAGGAAATAAAGATAAGTCTTCATTTCCCTAATGGTGTAAGGATTGTGGTGGATACATTATACTCGTGAATGCATGAAAAATCGTGGACATCAATTGGAGAAGAAGCATGGAAGTAGTCATATGGGATGTTATATTTGTGTTAAGTGTGAATGGTGAGAGGTGGGGTTGGAAGAGTCGAGGTGAGGTATTGAGCTCATATTCTATCCTACAACCACCACTAAGTAGCTGTGATTGAAGAATCCCATGATGATGAATAAAGATAACCCGAGTAAGAAGAGTTGTTGAAGAGTCAGTCCTCAAAGATTGGATGATCACATAGAGTGGTACCTGAGGGTTGGATAACTGACTTGCTATTTCTTAAGGGTATGACCGAGTTGGTGGTCGTGTTTTCACAGTTCTGACTTGACAACCTCGACAAATGTGAGCTATAACCGTGTTGGTGAGAACCCTGTCATTGTACGATGACAAGGGATGTACTCCTAATAGTCATCCAACTTAAATGTGTAAGACCATTGAGTTCTGGATGTTCCAATGGCATCAGGCTCGAGATACAATGAAATAAGACTTAGTTAGACATGAGTCAAGTGACAAGTAAGACCATGAGAGGGCCACCTTTCGGTGGTCATTGCATTTGTGTTTGTGGCCAAAAGGTTGTTTGTGTGTTTAGAGGAGATGGGTGACTCACTTCATACACCCTTTTGTTTTTCAGAGGAAGATGAGGGATTTGATGACAACAACGAAGATCAGATGGAAAAGCTGCGACGAGCACTAAAGAGATGATTGCACTTGTTCTAGAAGAAGAAGGATCCGTTGAGGATTCCTCGATAGTTTTGAAATTAGTGTATAAGGGTTGAGTTTTCTTTGAGTCACTGCTCTAAGTCTCAGTCTTTACTTTTACAAAAGATAATCGATTAGGTTTTAATCTTATGTTGTTGTCATTCTTTTTTATGTGACTAAGATGTATTAAGCATCCAATTTTAGGAATGTAGACTTGAGTTATAATTGCATAGTATAGTGGCTTATCGAGTATAAGCTTTTATCGTTTGTGTTTGTTTAATGAAAATCAAGTATTTTATAAATTAAATTATTTCTTATTGAAAGATATGATGTTGATGGATACCTTATTTTACAAATAATGAGTATTATTTTTATATGGCTTACCGTTTTAAAAGATCTCCGATAATAATGTTTTTAAAACAATGACAAAAATTTATTCTTTATGTGTCAAAAAAGGTGTATGTTGGACAATTTTTTTAAATTAATTACTTTTACTTCATAATTTCGCAAATAAATCAAGAAAAATATAATAGTAATTAGGGTTGTTACAACTAAAACAAAAAAAACTATAAGGACAAAAGAAAAAAAATACAAGGAATAAAAAAATATTTAAACTTATTTCTTAATTTCAAAAATTCTTTTTTAGTCTTTCTGCCAAAATATCAGGCCTGGAAAATGAATTTTTATTTGATAGAAACTAAAAAGAGCATCTTTTGAATTTGAGGGACTAAAATCACAAAAAAAAATTTGGGACTAAAAAAATATAAATTTGTATGATGACTAATCATCACTCAAAAACCTGACTAATTACTTAACCGTGTACTAATTAATTGTTAAAAAAATCTTAGTTTAACGGTTATTAATCTTTCGGCATTATGAATATTATTTTACTACGTAAGACACGTAGTAATGATTTTTTAAAATCTGTCAAATTTATACACTATAGGTATAATAGGTAATTACAATGAGAATTTAAGCAATAATTATTTATAAAACCTTTACTTCTTTTGAATTTTCTTTTTCAAATTTGATATTTTATTTTTCAAATTAAAATTCCAATAATCAATTAATGAATGCATTCAAATACTTGTTAATAACATTATTAAAATCCATTATTTTTTCCTAAATGCTTAATAATAAATGTGCATTTAAAACCAACTCTTTATTAAATGTTTCAAAAATTAATATAAATAAAATAATTAAAAAATTATCTAAAATACTCTTATTTGGGAGCGGGAAAAAGTGTGTCAATACTTTTTTTTTTTTTTTACTTTATACTCATATATAAGCAAAACAAATCTTTTTCAACTCAAATATAAGTAAATTTTAATTACTTTCACCATATTTAATGATATTATTTTAAAAATATCCTTCAATTAATTGAGATTTTATTTTCAATGGTTCTTGGTTATTCTTAAAAACAAGTTTCAATGAAAATAATATGGGAATATTTAGGGTCATCTTTAGAACTAAGAAGGGTTGCAAATCTAGCAGGTCATATGACATGCACCCTTGACAGGTTGGGTTAAAGTTAACTCCAATGGTACGACTAAGGCTTTGTTTGGGAGCTAAGAGAGAAGGGGAAGGAAATAGATTCAAGGAGAAGGGAGGGGAAGGAAATGGAGAAAAATAAGGAAAGTTCATTTCTCCTTATTTGGGAGTTAAATATATATTAAGAGAGGGAAACAGAGAGTTAATAAGAAATTTTTACAGTTTTTTCCTTATTTAAAAAATTAATACATTATATATTTTACATCGATTAGGGTAGGATAATAATTTTATTAAAACTGACTGGTATAATAATAATTTTAGTTATTTTTCCTTCGAAAAACCCCCAAATAGGGTGGACAACAATTTTAAGACTTTGGAGGATTTCAGAGGAGTTTTGAAAATCCTCAAATCCTTTCTCTCAAAAATTAAAATTCCTAAACAAGGAGATGTCTCTACATAAACCTTTCCCTTCCCTCCCTTCTCCTCCAAAATCCCTCTCCCAAACAAAGCCTAAGGGGTGCCCGAGTGCTGCTAGGTGAGAGGGCATATTCAGCAATGACAAGGCAGCCTTTCCTTGGTGGTTATGTTGCAAATCTGGACATTAAAAAATTTTAATTATTTGCTGAGCTCATGGGAGCTATTGTGGCTATTATAATAGTTGTTAAAAAAATATGTGGTTCAACCTTTGGCTAGAGTGTGATTCGATTCTGGTAGCGCAAGCATTCCAAAACTTAAACCTGGTTCCTTGTAAATTGAGAAACAAATGGATTAATGTATAGAAAAAATTAAAAAAATATGCAAAATTTTTAGTTGGTCATATTTATAAAGAGGACAATACTTCTGCAGACCTATTTGTCTCCCATTCAACATCTATTATTTGTCTCTGCTAGTGGGATTCTGTGTCAATCCCTTCTTTTGTCAAAGTACGTAGAGTTTTATAAGAATAGAGATGGACTATCAAACTATAGGTTTAAGTAGTTTTAATTGTTTTGTTTTCACCGGTTTAGTTTTGCCCCCCATGCTTTGTACGTACCTTCTCTCTTTCTCTTTTGTTAATGCAATTTCTCTTGTGAGCTGTTTTGGTTTGGTTTCTAGTTGAACGTAGTTAGGATCAATCTAGCTTCCTCTGTCGTTGCAAGTCTCCCTTTTGCTTTTAAAAAAAAGACACTTTAAGAAAAAGTTTATTTCTTAATTAAATGTAAATAGAAAAGTTAAATAATATTAATTAATTTTTTATTGTAAAAGTTAATTAATTTTTCTTATATTTAGGTCTTAATGGAGTATTATAAAAGATATATATTTTTTAGTTAAAAGGTGTACTACCTTCTTCTCATATCTTTTGATGTCGTTTAAAATTATTGCACATAGATCAAGAAATATTTAATAGAACTAAGTTTGTTATATTTAAATTAAGACAAATGCTAACATATGTCTTAAATTAAGGAACTTAAAATAGAGATGTTTTTACTGAAAAGCAAAAAATTATGTTATTCATATTTTTTTTAAGTTCTCTTATGATTTAGACATTAAATAATATTTTTTTTAATTCTTTAATTAATGTCTTGATGAGAACACTTTTTAACAAGACCCTTAAACTAAAATTACTTATTTAATGCAGTGATCTTTAATATTTGCACCACTAATAATGTGTATTAAATAAAGGTATATATTTGTAAAAAATATATTAATTAGACTTTGAAATTCTAAAACTTTAAATGTTTTGAAAAAAAATTAGAAAGTTAAAACATTAAAAGATATGAAAATGAGATAATATTTAAAATATGTTGATGATTTGTATAAATGTTATCTTTAATTGTAATTTACCTAATTTACGTAGAAGTTGGTCCCCTAGCTAAGAAAAGGGGCAAGTATAGTGAATGCCAAGACACATAGAAGACTATGAATCAAAGTATATCGTTCATTATATTTTGGAAATATAGAATATATGCTGACAGTGTCGTCCCAATCCGTTGCAATAAACTAAAAAAATAATCAAGTAGCTCATAATTATTGAAATTTCAAAGAAAGCTCACAATCAAGTGGTATGGATCAATACTGCAATTATAACTAGGACGAACAAACTGCACTGTTCATATGTATATATATCATCTCTACATATATAAAATTTGTCCAACTAACTACCACGAGTTGTAGCCCCTATTAGCAAGGATCGAATTCCCACTTCTTCTTTTTTACCTTCTTGTCCGTTTTTTCTTTGTGCTGCTGGACTTGAGGGAGGAGTTTGGTGGGCTCTATTTCCCTGGGTGTTTGAGTTTGAGAGTTTCTGTCGTTGTTTGCTTTTTCTTCATTTTTCTTTTCTTTTTGTTTTGTAGGTTCTTTGCTTAGTACCAACGGTGGCCTCATTAACCATGATTTCAACTAGCGAAACAATTAACTTTTCTTTTTCATTTAACCATACATTTTTTTTCTCCAACTTTTGCAATTTCGCATTTTTTTTTCAACGTCTGACATGCAATTAGAGGCAAAAATATGCAAAATTTTAAAAATAAAGGCAAAAAATTGAAATTATACCTTTAAAAATGATATAAAGTTCTTGAAAATTAATGAGTTTAAACCCTAACTTTTTCCCCACTGTCATCAAAGCCGCTAAATCATTTTGACTTGTTTGATTTATAAATAAAAAATGAAAATAATCTTTTATATATATTTGTTAGTCTTGCGGCCCATAATCACAATAAACCTATAACTACAACCCATTCATTGCATTCACAAATTCAAATAACCACGAATAAAATTAACATGAAAGGTTGGGATAACGGAGTTGGCACGTACAAAAATGTTACCATACGTAAAAAATTCCATTCCTCGTTTCTATTCCATGCTACACAAATGAAATGCGCGCGGAAGTTAATTTTACCATATTTTCTCTATTTCTTTTCCCTTTATTTTCACTGAAACAATCAAAGGATAGAATTACTATCCGGCATATTACTGTTAGCCAGGATTGCAGTTCCTTCCGTTGTTGTGAGTTTGAATGTTGAATTCAAACTTATGGTTGTTGCCAAGCTGTTGCTCCAAAGGTTGTTACATGAAGATTTGATAGAAGATTATGACAATGAATACACCACTACTCTTTCATCGGTGACTACAAGATTTTCGGAGACCAAAGTGTGGTCCATCTACCAATGGAAAAAAACTGATATCCTTCTTCACCGTAATGCTAAACTTGGTACTAATATATAGCAGTACCTAGAGCATAGACCAAATCCAACGTTTCCAAACAAAATACTCTACTATATAACAGTTTGTACGATCTATGGCTCCACCAACTCCAAGAATGGTTGTGCCAATAGACTTGAAGAAGAAGCCATGGGAACAAAACCCTCCTCTCCATAATCGATGGCACCCTCACATACCGCAAGAGGCGGCTGTTAACACCGTTGAAGTCTTTAGGGTAGAGATGGTAGATTGGACAAGAGACGCCATTAAATATGATGATTCAGCACTAGACTTAAAATTTATAGATCTCTTAAACTGTAAGAATAAATGTCGTCGTCACTGTGATGTTGATGTTAGAAATTGAATTCTTTACACAACTCTTATGTGAGTTTTATTCCTAGAGAAGTTAATCAAGTCGCTCATTCACTTGTTAGGATGTTTAGATTTTATGTTCGCCAATGTTACTTTGATTTCATTTCATGTTGTATTCATTCTATATTTATGAATGAAATAATATGAGCTTCTTGATGTCAAAAAAGAAATTGAAGTTATAAACCTGATTTTAGCTAGATAGAAATGAACAAAGAGGATCCAACCAAGTTATAGAAACCAAACGTTTGATAGCATATGAAATGATCTATTTCTTGTTTTTTTTTTTTAACATTTTCTTCTGTCGAGGAACAAAATTTGTTAGGTAATTAATTAATTTGGGTTATGGTGGGTTAAATGGGCCAAGTCCATTACCTTAGTGGACCAATCAGAATTCTGAATAATGACTGGGATTGTCTTTATACATCATTCAAAAGTCTAATACACCATTCCAAAAATAAAAATGACAAAAATACCCTTCCTTGTTATAAACAGCTGGAAGCAAGGCCATTGTGCAGTACGTTCGCTTTTTTTGTTGTTTGAAGTTTGGTTTTTGGTGGTGTTCCCAGCTTTGGTGCTTTTGTTGTTTGAGTGCATAGTTTTGGGTTGTTGTGAAAGCTGTTATTGTTGTTGGGTTCGTCGGAGCGCGTTCTGGTGGTGGTGCTGTGGTGGTCAGGGGCTAAGGTAAGTTTTTTTTTTTTATAATTTATGGACTATGTAATCCGTATGGATTATACGGATTCCGATTGGTATACGGATTATACAATCCATATGTTTCATACGAATCATATAATCCGTATGGTTCATACGGATTACTCAATCTGTATGTATCATACTGATTGGTTAATCCGTACGATAGAAATAATATTTAAAAAATTATTGAATAATTAAAAAAATGATTTTAATTATTAAGAAAATAAGTAGACGAAAATAGATACTAGTTGTAATGCATAACTTGGACAGTTTGTTTTGCTATACATTTTTTTTGTTGATTTTCATAAAAAAACTTAATTAAAATGATTAAATATTTATTAAAAAAAGTTTTGTTTAGTAAAAAATAAGTAGGTTAAAATTAAAATTAGTTGTTTATTGAAATGTATTAGGGTATTTTAACTGTTGTATCGAACAATTTATTTGATATTGTTTTAATTTGTAATATATAGGATTTGTTTTATAATATGACTTTAATGTTGTTAACTATTATTATAATGTGTTTGTTTTGTCACTTATTTAGATTTATTGTCATTTGTTAAGATGGACAACGATGAATGGATGTATGACAATATTATGTTTGAAGAAATTAATATGAATGAAGATATCGGAAATGAACCTAGTGCGTTTGAAAATAATAAATATTCAGTCGATTGTTCTGTAGCCTTCAATACTTCTGAGGTATTTATATTATTTTGAATTTGGTTAAAGTTGTTAAATGCATGATTTATGGAAGTTAAAATTTTAGTGTCGATTTTTGTAGGTGTTCCCTTCTCGTGAGGATGTATTAAAATGGGCTTGAACTGTTGCATACAAGAATGGTTTTGTAGCTGTCATAATGAGGTCAGACATGTCAACTGGAAAGAAGAGAAGAACATCATTTGTTTTAATTGGTTGTGAAAGGAGTGAAAAGTATAGAACATTCAATAAAGATATGATACCTACGGTGACTAGCACTAGAAAATGTAATTGTCTGTTTAAGCTACGAGGCAAACCAGTTCTAGGAGGTGAAGGGTGGATGGTGAAATTATTATGTGGCAGTCATAATCATGCTTTGGCAAATTCATTATGTGAACACTCATATGTTGGTCGACTAACAGAGGATGAGAAGATTATTGTTGCTGATATGACAAGGTCGATGGTGAAACCAAAGAATATCCTCCTAACGTTGAAGGAACACAATCCCAATAATTGTACATCTTTGAGGCAAGTAATCAAAGCAACATATACATACCATACGCGTACCAGAGAAGGTAATACTGAATTGTAACAATTAATGAAACTTCTTGAACGTGACATGTATGTTCATTAGCATAGAGTGAAGGATGAAAATTTCATACATGACCTATTTTGGACAGATCCGGATGCAGTGAAGTTGAGCAATGCATATCATGTTGTCTTCTTGATAGACAATACATACAAAACAAACAGGTACAGACTTCCGTTACTTGACATTGTTGGTGTGACTCCTACTGGGATGACATTCTTAGCTGCATTTGCTTATTTAGAAGCCAAACGTATAAAAATGTTGTTTGGGCCCTACAACGATTTAAAGACATTTTTTTTGAAAAGTCAATTTTTCCCAGAGGTCATTGTCACTAATAGAGATTCTGCATTGATGAATGCAGGGAAAACTGTATTCCCTGAATCAACCAATTTATTGTGTCGGTTTCACATTAACAAGAATGTTAAGGCAAGATGTAAAACTTTTATCTGACAGAGTAACGCATTGGACTATGTCATGGAAGCTTGGGGGAGTCTTGTGGATTGTGCAACAGAGAATCAATATGATGACTGTTTAATGAAGTTTGAAGTTGTGTGTTCGCCACGGCCAACCTTTGTTGATTACGTGAAAGACACATGGTTGAATCCACACAAAGAAAAATTGTAACAACATGGACAAAACAAGTCATGCATTTGGGTAACACGACAACTAACAGGTTGGAAAATCTTTAATTTTTTTAATTGATAATTGATTAACCTACATTTGAGGGATGCTTGCTCACTTGATTCATGAACTGCAGGGTAGAGTCTGCCCATTGGACCTTAAAGAGACTTTTGCAGAATAGCCTTGGAGATCTTTATAGTGTATGAGACGCAATGAACAACATGTTGACCTTGCAACATAGTGACATAAAGGCATCTTTGGAGAGAAGCACACATGTGGTTGGTCATGTGTTTAAAGTAACGTTGTACATGAGACTAATTGGTATGGTGTCAAGGTATGCGTTAAACCAAATAGCTGCGAAGTATGAGCGATTCCATTATGCAGGCAAAAACAGTTCTCGTTTTGGATGTGTTATGAGAACTATACATGGGCTGTCTTGTGCATGTGAGCTAGCTAAGTATGTTGTTGGGAGCATACCGCTTGAGACAATTCATGCTTTTTGGCAAAGGTTAACTTTTGAAGATCAAGGTTTAGATGAGTGCAAGGTGCGCATAATTGAAGAGATGGAAGCCATATCTTCACGTTTTGAAAAGCTTGACTTGTGTGGCAAAGTTACTTTAAAGACAAAACTGAAAGAATTTGCATTTCCAGACCAAAATTCAATGTGTCCTCCTCCTGAAAAGGTTAAAACTAAAGGTGCTCCAAAGAAACAAGTATCGCAGCATGCAAGATCAACCAAGCGGGATCCATCTTACTGGGAGTATGTCGACGAATTACATTCTGTGCAACATAGCTGTTCCACACAAAAACAGTCTGCTTCATCATCAGACCATCACACTCATATAAAGAGGAAGATGCCATGCTGGATTAATTTCATACCTCTATGCACGATTTCATTCTAAACATTATCGACGTAAAAGCTGATGGTAATTGTGGATTCTGTGTAATTGATGCCTTGCTCGGATATGGTGAAGAATCTTGGTCTTTGGTACGCAATCATTTGCTCAAAGAACTTTCACAATGGTCTGATGAATACATAGTTATGTTTGGTGGGTTTGATAGATTTGAGCACTTGAAATGATCGCTACTTGTTGATGGATTGTCAAAGGTAAACTATTTTGTTATGTCGGTACTTCGAATTCATATTTAATTTACTTATACTTCCAGGTGTTCTTTGTTACGTTCAGGTAACCATTGATAAGTGGATGAATATTACCGATTTCAGATACGTAATTGCATCAAGATATAACATTGTTCTCGTTTCTCTGTCTCTCCAACAAAGTACGATGTTTTTTCCTTTGAGAAGTCAACTGCCTAGAGATGCCGGTGCTCATTGCATTTTATGTATTGGTCATGTGTCTGGTAACTATTTTGTGCAGGTACATGATTCATGAGTTTGACTGTTTAGCCTATATTGGAAACAGATGTTAAGTTTTCCATATCTTGCTAATTATTTCAAGTTGTATTGAGAGATGGAAGTTCTATGCCGCCACCTACTTTCTTATGGTCAAGAGACTGTTACAATGTTGCAAAAGAATGGATGGTTCCTTATATGGGTCGCATGCAATTATATACTAATTTAAAGAAATTGCGTAGTATCCATGTCGACTTACAAGATGACTAACCCATTTGTTATTGATTAGCATTTTGTATTGACATTTGTTATGTTGTGGCAACAAAGTTTGTAACCTTTGTTTGGTTAAGTGTATTCCAAACTACGACAGTAATGAAACCCTATGTACTAGGTTATGCTTTATCTAGGCCATTTTAACTTATATTTGGCATGATCAACCTAATTAATTTCATTTTATTTAAGGTTTGTTTGTTTTTACGCAATCATATTGATGAAAGTGAAGACATTTTTTCAATAATTAATACACTAATGTAGTGTCCATCAACATGTGTTGAGAAAACTAAATGTAAAGCCATAAAAGTTATAAAGTCAAAATATGCTAAGTACAATCAAATGTCCCTTTGTCCACCATCATGCATCTCTTGCCTCTGTCTTGTCCGTATGGGCCGCACATAGACACATCATTCTTCTGTGACAGATTGTGCTATACGCAGTAGATGTTCTATTGCGGCGTAGGCATCGGTTCCAGCAGTAACCATACGCATGTCCATCATGTCTTGTAAGCCTTCTGCTAGCCTTTGGCACGTAGCCTGAGACAATAACAAAAACATTATTTGGTTAATAATTGTAATTAAATGCAGTTGAAAACAAAAAGTATATACAGTTTCATACCGTAGCATGTCGAGGCTCCTGAGATGAAGGTGGAACTGGTGCTGGGTCATCAGTATGTGGATTTGGAGGATCTGGAACAAATTGATGCTCAGTCGGAGGGTGTCTAACAAGATCACCAAGCTGTGGGGGTGTCATAAAAGGATGAGACACACGAAAAAACCAATCAAGATACCCAACCACCAACTGACTGGGATAGGTAACCTCTTCTGTGGTCGAGGCTAGGTGATGGCCAAACTGCATCCATCTTTCATCGACCTCCTCGGTGGATGGCAATTCAGTGATTTGGATTTATGGAATTACCTGAACAAATCCAAACTGTCTGAGCACCCTCTCTGGTAAGAGTCTTACAACTATCGGTCCACATCGAATATGCCTAGAGAATAGCGATATTATGTCAAACTCTCTATGCGCACGGTGATTGCCATATGGAGTCCAACACACATCGTCCATAATCAACCTATCTAGTCGCCTACAATAAGTGATGATCGGTAATGCCTTCGCAACCTTCTAGTGACACACACGTGGTTGCCTCTCCTGGTAGTTATCAGCTGCAGAGACATTTCCATTTGTTGGGAAATTCTCATAGATCCAACACTACAAATTAATATACAACGGCAATGCATTATTATCAAAGTTATAACAAATATTATCCAATGGATAAGTATGTCAACAGTGAAAGGGATTACCTGCAACAGCGTGACATAACCGGCAAGATGTTTGCCGTGATGCTGACATGCGTAGTTAAGATTAGAATTCATATGAACCATAGCAGCTGCACTCCAAGCATATCCTCTTGATTGGTCCAGATTGCAAAATGCCTCCAAGAATACCACACTGACATGTGTGGCACTCTTGTTGGCAATGAGTGCGCACTCGACCAAATGAAGCAAGTACGCTCTGATCCTTGGAATCCACTTCATTTAATGATAGTTCATAGCATATAAGTCTCACAGCCATGACAACCGAACATATGCCCCATGACATTGCTCAATCTCCGCACCAACTTCTTCTGCAGATACTTCAAGCAATTCAACAAGCATATGTACGGCCTGTCCAACATCAATCATGCCAAATGATAAGAAATCTCCTACGATGGGGAGATGCAACGGTGACGCGACATCATCCAACGTGATAATCAACTCCTCGACGGGAAAATGAAAGCTGCTTGTCTCAGAGTGCCATCTTTCCATGAAAGCCAAGGGCAATCACCTGTCTCCGGTCTCAACTGAGCAGGAAACCAAAGGGGCCAAGCCTATACCAGCAACCAATCCTTTAATCTCTAGTGCAGGCCGCCCAAATTTGTGAACTTTTCTTCCTTGGGATGCCAATTTTAACTCAGGGCGTTCCTGCAAACATATTATGTGAAGAATAGTTATATGGTTGAAAAAAAAAAGCAATTTGTTATGAATGAAACATATAATACTTGTCCTTCACACACTCGAAGAGCCACATATTCAACGTATTTTGTCAACACTGAACAGTCCTCCGGGCAACCTGGATAAGATTGTATTTCATCACCTGCATCATCCATGCCAAGAATATCAGGCTCCACACGTCGGTTCTGAACAGGAGTATCCTCATGAACAACAGCCCCTGCATGTTGGTCCGGAGCTGGAGGATCCTCATCAACAACTGCCCCTTGTCGTTGTCTTTTGGCAGATGCTATAGACCTACGACATTGAGGGACTGGCTCTTCATTCCCACTACCGTCTCTACCACTTCCTCTGTCTACATCTCGCCCTAATGCCCGACACAATCCTAATGTTTTAACCATAACTTGTGGTTCCAAGTGCTTAATTGTGTCACACTTCAAACCAACCAACAATGAAAATAATACCAAACTACTAAATATACATGCAACTTCAAAAACTCAACGACACACATCTAATCAACTTAACTATAAGTTTTTTGTTCCTTATACACACAAATGATTTCATCCTTCAATGATGTTATGCATATAAATGCTGACAGGTATAAGGTATGACCATATATGATGTTAAGTTGAAAACTGTAAAATGGACTACTTGCCAACATTACAATACCAACAAGTGACCATATATGATGTTCTTGATGATTATGTGCTTATAATTAAAAAAAAAAATGTGGGTCACAACTTAAATCATCCAATATACAAGTTAAATCACAAGTTAAATCATAAGGTTACACTACAAGGAAGTGACCATATATGATGTTAATGTGCTTATAATTCAAAAAAACAATGTGCGTCACAACTTAAATCATCCACTATACAAGTTAAATCACAAGTTAAATTATAAGGCCTAAACTTTCAATATCTTTCCTCTTCATGAATTTAAAACATCTTCGCTTTATATATGATCCCTATACAATAACAATATTATAAAGTTGCTATATGTCTTTTTGTAGTTATCTATTTCTATTTAATAGAATGTATAGGAAACAAATCAAATTTCCATCGATCCAAAAATCACTACAATCATCTTTACTACAACATATAATTATATAATCTAATTTAATTAACTTTCCTAAGGCCCCAAATATGTAAAATAATCATTAAATAACAAATTATTTAACCATTAATATAACCTAACTGATTAAATATTGAGTAATCCGTAGGAGTCATACGGACTACTCAGTCCGTATGGAGTATTCAGATTCTCCAATCCGTGGAACCAGAAAACAAAGCGAAAACGAAAGACGAAGGACTCACAACGGCCGACACTATCTACCACCAATCAACCACCACCAACAGTCAACAACCAACGACCAATGCGGCAGACCTGAACCAAATCGATGACGTGCGCTAGGAAACGGAACAAAATCACAGCAAGGAGACGAGGAACGTGTGCGTGAAGAGGGCAAATGAATAGTGCCAGCATTTAAGTTTAAAACCAGGGAAAATGGAGGTGATTTCTTGACAGACCATTTTCCTTGTGCCGCAAAAGCTATATGGTACTTTGAGGGAATATTTGTTCATTCGCCTCAGATACCAGGTGAGCATAATAATGGATAATTTTCGTCTAATGTGATGATACAATACAAGCTTAGAATGGATACATATACCACTAATGTTAAAAACATATTCTTTTAAATATATTCTCTCCTATTGATTGAAATTTAATGAAAATCATATAGTTTTATGGGTCTTGTATCCTATTCAATGATTTTTTTCTCAAATTTATAATTTTCAATAAATTATAACCAATAAAAAAGTGTGTTAATAGGAATTTATTAGAGTGTATTATTAATACTCCTTTATACATATAAAAGGCATTTTCAGCATGTATGTATGTTTTGCTACTCACATAAATATTCTTTATGCTGGATAGGAGTACGATTTCCAGGTTTAACACGCCCCGGGATAATTGGACCTGCACCATCAATGGAACTCCTGAACATATGGAACAAAAGGGAGAGACATGTTGAAGAAAATGGAAATTAAGTCTTTCAAACTATGCGAGGTTTTGCCTTCACGACCCATGGCAAACTTACCATTAACAAAAAGTTGTCTCCTTGGAAAGGTAATAATTAATTGATCACGATAATGTCTATAAATTTAATCTGATCATAACTCATTTGCCTTCAGCTTTACCACACCACACATTGAATCCAAATTCCAGAATTATTTTATATTTTCGACATATTTGCATGGTAACATGCCTCCTAATGATTTTTTTTTTTTATAGAAAAATATTCTTTCATTTTTCTATTTATCATTTAAAAATTCAAGATAATATTAATTATGATTTTGATATTAATTTATACTCTTTTTGTGGCCAAATTTTTAATCATTTTAGACATTTATTACAAAATTAATAGAGAGAGAAATAGAAAATAATCTATAAGAAAATCATAATAGAAAGTTAGATAATAATTTTTAAAAAATAACAATAATATTTTCTATGTCTTATGTTACAATGTTGTCAAAAAACTCCTATATTACAATCTTAAATAAAAAAAAATGGAAAGAGTAGTTCAAGAAATAATTATATTTTTTGGATAAATTGTTTTTTGTTATAGTCCACCTTGATAAAAAAAAAAAACTCAAGAAATTAGTAAGAAAATATTTTCTAAAATAAACTAAACCAAAACGCATGCTATAATATTTTTGTTTTCATTCTCTATCTGTAAAATGCTTAAATATATTTTTTTAGGGTAAGTTAAATAAAACAGTAAATTTTCTCCTAAATCTTCTTCACTTATTTTAATCAAGAAAAAAACTAGTGAAATCATTCATCATTCAACTTAATAGCATATCACTAATATCAGTTTTCTTAAACGACACAGACGAGCTTATTTGTTTAGTTCAAGATCAATTCTATCAGACACTAGTATCATGTAGAGATTTATTGTTGAACTCTTTAACAACATGAAAAAACAAATTAAATAAGATTATCAAGCATTTAACGGAATATTAGTTCACCATTACACCATATACTTTTCACAAGAAAAACTATTACATGCTTTGAGATCATGTAATTATACGACCAATTTCTATATATGTTATTAACTCTTTTTTCCTAAATTGAAAAATATGATTAGTAGTACGTAGAGATCGATAGAAAACCATATATGGTTTTAGATTACCTTCACTAGAATAAAGACTCAATACACTAATCTTGATCCAAGTTCACAAAAGCTATTAAGAATTTGACCAAATGCTTCGTTGGCAGCATGCTAAGAAATTAAACAAGATTTCCATTGTGTTATTTTAAAGCCCTTTTCTTGACATGCTTATAGATTCACAAAGGCACCAGTGAATGGGAGAAGAATGCGAAGGAAGCCGCAAGAACAATACCAGGACGAGAAAACAGTGGAAATTGTGACATAAAAAACCTTTAACAAAATGCAAAGGTATACCTCCCAGTTTTTGAAGAAGGAGCAAACTCAGCACTAGCGAGATGCACTTTCTCAGGGTGATAGCGAGGTCTCACTCTATGGTGCAATAGAGATGAGTGGTTTCCTAGAGCTCAAGTTAGTATAACTTCATAACTCAAATATCACCCAACTTATATGCACCTACCTTGCCATGTGCATATTTGGGTATCCGTTTACAAACGGACTTGGGTGACAAAATAAAGTTTGTAAAAGTATTATCATCCTTCTTTTTGTGTTCAATTTGCGGCAAAGCATTGGATTTGATCTCAGAATTCATGCACAAAAAGTTGAATTAGAAACCAAACATTCTCGTTAAAAAATAAAATAAAATTATTAAAGAAAAGTACTATTACTAACATATATTCTCATAATTTTCAATATAATTCTATTATAATCACTAGTACAAATAGGCCCTTTAACGACACACATGCTACGACGGTTCTTTAATAACCGTCTTTGTATGTGAGGCGGTGGCATTTTTGCAATTAAATCGAAGTTTACAAGGACGGTTTTCAAAAACCCGTCGTGGAAGGGGATCAAAGAAGACGGTCTTTCAAGAACCGTCGTCGTTTTGGCCACATACAAAGACGGTTTTTAAAAACCGTCTTTGTTTTATTTGTAATTTCAATTAAAAAATAAAATTAAACATTGCGTTCCCTAGCCCCTTCTCTTTCACAACTCCCTCTCTCTTTCTCTCTCGTTGTCACGACTCACTCCCTCTCTTTGAGCCTTGGGGAAGAGAAAGCAGAGACAATAATGGCTTTTACTTCTTCTTCTTGTTCTCTTGCTACTCAGTTTCTCCCTCCTCCTAGAAAGCTTTATGTATTCCCTTTTCACTCAACGAACTGCACACATTTCTCATTCCCGACTGTTGTGACTCCAAGACAACAACCATTGTTGTTGTTTTCTTCAACCTCAACTTCCTTAGCAGTGGTGGCGGCGTCAAACTCAAACAACACTTGGAATTCCAACAACAACAACAACAACAAACCAGCTTCTTCGAAAGAGAAGGAAGTGGAAGTGGAAGTGGATGAGGAGCTGCCATGGATTCAGGAAAAGGCTTTGGACCTGGTCGAGTTCACGGGCTCCGTTACCCAAGCCATTCCAGGAAATGGCTTTGAAACAAAGTCTATCTAGCAACTTAAATCTTGTACAGGTATATCCAATTTTTTTTATTTGTTAAGAGCTGGTCTGATATAATATTATTTTCAATGTTTAGAATCCTTTTTGTTTTAGGATTATGAGTGGTAGTGTTCAAATTAAGAAGTGTGTTTCCTCTGTAAAAGTTTGTACATGCTATAAATATATTTGTAATATCTTAATATTTATAGAATGACTAAGAGTTCAACATGGTATAGTTGATATGTTAATGCAATTTCTGGGCTCCAATATATGAACCTTGGCCATGGTTTCCTTGTTAATTTTCTTTGTAATCAGCCTTGAGTGAGAAACTTTATATTATCAAAGGTTGTTGTGGTGCTGGAAGGTATTTACTAATTTAAATCAATCAATGTTAATTCATTTTTTTCCTTTGACCAATACTGATTTTAGAGTTACTGGAATTTTGTTAAATTGAAGGGAATTTATTTAATGTGATTTTAGAACAATCAGATTACTCATAGGCACAAATTTTTGGTATGGTTCTGTAGGTGTTAATTAAGATGTTATGGTAGTGATTACCGTGTGTCAACAGTGTTGATCAAGCTACTCTTGTACCCTTGTTGTTGCAGGTGACAAGTTGCAAGCATGAGTTTCATCTTCAGTGCATTCTGGAATGGTATTGCTATTTGGCTTCATTAATTGAATCTTTTGGGTCAATCATGGGGATTAATTTTGATGGGGCTGGGCTGTATTCTGTTGGTAATGATGGGTGTTTTGCTTGCTTGCTTATTATTATTGCTGTGTACTGCTACTGTTATAGCTGCTGCGATGTGTCTTGGTCACTGAAGTGGTTTTGTGAAGTAATGATGGGTGTTTTGCTTGCTTGCTTATTATTATTGCTTATCATCTTGTATTCTTTGGAGGGATTTGTTTGGATTTGATTTGTAGCAGCAAACTTTCCATTGAGGTTGAGGTAGTAATTAATTTATATAAGTTTTTAATTTTTTGGGTCATGTATTCTAGCCTCAAGAGCTACTGAGGATGCTGCAGAAAAGTCACCTACGGGGTGTAAAAAAGCCAATTCTTTGAATGAAACCATTGGTCAATAACAGACTGATTTTGCTTATATTTAGTCCATATAAGCAAATGAATTGTTGTATTTATTTATATTGATATGAGAATTTCTGATTACAAATAGGAGAATAAATGCATTTATAATTTTTTTTCCTTTCCCTCCTGACTGGCTAGCATAATAATTTGTTTGGAATATTTTTAGTATTTTATTGCAAGTGAGTTTGGCATTTAATTTATGATTTTCAAATGTGATTGGTTCCAAAGCTTCTCTTTATTCATGTCCATTTCTTTGCAGTTGTGAGTTGTATGTATCATTCATTTACTGAATATGCTATGATGCAGATATCACCACCTGCACCACACTGATAAAGACACTAACTTCTGCCTCTCTTTGATGGACTTGGCAATACCCTCAACAAAAAATCATGGCAATCACACAAGCTACTAAGTTCAGGTTCAGGTAAGCTTACGTTGTAGTGCATCATAGATAAAGATTATTACAATATAGTTGCAAAACCATATTTGATGCAAACCAATTAATCCTAATGTAAAAAAAGGAGCTGCAGCTAATGACTTCTGTAGCATTGCCCTGCAACTAGGTTATAATATTGGTAAAACTTACACAGCTCTGTAAATCTTAACCAATCCAGCTTATTTGTTTTAATTGTATGTTACTCGGATTTTTTTGTCTAATAATAGTGTTAGCCTATCAATCATATGAATTATTCATTTGAATTTTTTACATTGTGTCCTACGTGTTTGTCCCTTCAAAGTTAGAACTTGGGCATGCATGTGGGGTCAACAGGCCAGTGATTGCTTGTTCTGTGACAACTAATGAAGGGAGTCAATTTAAATCTCAAATCCAGCAACTAAAGGTATGCACTTTGTAACATCCATGTAAACCATGGTGGGCGAACTAGATCAAGTTAAACTTGTCTTCCATAACTTCCAAGTGTAACTAGTTTAGTTGTATAGTGGGGTCAAATTCTGATCTGTCTTCACACTTTGTCACAGAGAATTCTGATTTGTCTTCCATAACTTTCAATCAAACGTTGAAAATAACGTGACATTCAAATGAGTGGCTCTGCTTTCAATCAAATGTTTTCAATCTTGGTGCTGATATGGGTGGGATGGGTTTCATCCAGTCCAACCACTCAATATGGCTGATTCTCCACTGTATCATGTAAGTATAGGGACAACTTATAATCAGTCATTTCAGTTGTTTTCTTAGAAAAAAAAATTGGTTTCAAAATAAACTGGATGTTTGGGATCCAGCTTAAATTTAGAAAAAAAAAACTTTTTTCTTTCATAAAGCTAGAGATTTCTAGTTAATCATTATTTTTCAACAAAGCTTTTTTCTTCCTGCTATTTTTATACTACTTCATTATGTAAAACCTGATTTTTAGTTGTATACAAACGAAATTAATTATTTTCAAACCACCTTTTATCAAATTTATCCAAATAAAAATTGATACATACCTATTTTATACAGTATAGTACATAGTTGTATCATTATGAAGCTGGTAATTATTATTATCTCATATTAAGGAAAGATGCTCTGAAGCATTACATGGCTGTATTATACAGCTACAATTAAGTTGCACCTTTTTACCAGTTTTTTCTAGTGGTGCCTCCTTTTTGTTGGGCTAGATGTGGTCCAAACTTGAAATCCCAAATTAAAGCTAAGTCTATGTACTTTATTTTTAAGCACCTTATAATTCCTTCTATTTGTATCACCATATTCTGATATGCTTCTTTAATTAGAAAATATAGAAAACTATATAAATACTTCAAAATTAACTTAAGTTAGCTTTGGCATGGAACTAGCGGGTGCCAAGGTCGGTCCTGGAGCTTACCTTTCCCTTCTCACATAGCTGCTGAGATCCCAATAATTATTCTATGATATCAGTCAAGGCATTTTCTTCTAATTTAGTCTCAAATTATTCTCCTTTCTCCATGTACATGAAATTAAAATTTATTTTGCTTGGCGACATTAAAGTGATAATTTGCAACCAATTTTTTTTGTATGTTTTTTATTTTAATTAAGATTAAAGTTTGCAGTGAGAAAAAAAATTATGAAGAAAAAATTTGAAAATCACTATTTGAAAAAACATTCTTTAATTGGTTAAGATAGATTATTTATTGAATTTTATAGTAAATATGTAGATGATATTATATGCATAAGAGTAAAATAAAAAAATTAAGTCTGAATTGTATCTTTTTAATTATATATAGTTTCAATTTTTATGTTAAAAAGTTACTTAACTCATTGAAAATATGCGTCTTCCTTCTTATTTTGGCTTTAAATTATTAGAGCAAGGATAATATGGATTTCTATTTAACTCATTGAAAGTATGCCTCTTCCTTCTTATTTTGTCTTTAAATTATTAGAGCTAGGATAATATGGATTTCTATTTTCTTTACTATTTATGTTTGCCTAGTCTCAACCATTGAGAAGGGTTATGTCTACTCTCCCATATTCTCACTAATTATTTGGTGTGAAACTGAAGCAAGGTCTTTTGTTGCTCTATATAAGGTGTTTTGTAACCCCAAGTCCTTAAATTTCATCTGTGAAACCTACATCACCAAGTGACCAAAAATGCTTGTTTTGCTGTAGCTGTTTATCATTATAGATGATAAATAAAGTTGGGAAGGCAATTTTCCAAAGGGTCGGAGAACTGATATACCAATGGGCTTCTTATGTATGAAGGTGCTTTCTTATTTACTTGTATATATAAAAGAACTATCTGATGAAGAGGAACTTCACTCAGGCACACAAATTCTAATTGGGTAACCCTGTTCCATGCTGCTATTTTCTCATGATTCTTGAACAATTGAATCTTTAGAAATATCATAACATCATGGCATAGGCATATACCATTGAATGGGACAAGGTTGTTTGGTTTTTTATGCATTTTCTATTCTCTTGCCTTGCCACCAAAGTATGGTTAAGCATATTGTATCTGTCAAATAACCTTGTCCTGAATTTTTTACTCGTTCACTGATTATATTACCAACCTTTCTTCACGTATTATTTACTTTAGTTTTTTTTAATAAGAGTATTCAAGGGAATCTTATTGAAATGTCCACAATTGAGCCCGAGGATCAAACAATTGTGATCCTGTTTTCGTGGTGCCCCACAGGCTGAGCATAGAGCATTGGCAGAATCTGTGGCTAGTGATCCTATTTTTGGCCAAGTGGGGAATGTTTGGGTTGTGGGGCAGCCTAATTTGGTCACATATAGAGGACCAACTATGCTTGCTACCACTCTCCATGCTATGGCAATGTTTCTTAGGACCTGCCAATGGGATTGGTTTATTAATCTTAGTGCTTCTGATTATCCCTTGGTTAAACAAGATGGTATGGTGAGTGGCCTTAAATGATTAGGATTATCCAATTGGATTGCTGCCTTGTTTTTTTCTCGTTTTTTGTCACTGGTTCTGTTCTCAAATCAAAATTGGAGTTTTGCCTAATAATCTATATTGATATTTAATACTAATCTTTACTATACAGTGTGAAACTCCTATTCTAATTGGTGGGTCATTAAGCAAAGGAGCCTGCCAACATGTTTTAAGCTCTACACAGGTTTTCTTTCTCCCTATTCTCTTTTATTGTTGTCGGTTAGTGCCCAAATTTCAATTTTATATTAGATCTTATCTCAATTTTATATTTCTGTTCTTGTTGACTCCTTTCTACATCCACTCTTCAACATACTTCATGGGCTTTTATTGAGAAATCATGATTTACATATTAGAAGGAACCGTGAGTTTAAATTTGACTACTATTGTAAGGATTTCAATCAGCTAGTATAATTTTTAGTCTCATTAACAAATGAAATTACATAGTTAAAATACAATCATATAAGATTTTTTAGCAATTGAAGGAGCATCCATGATATTTCTCTTGTCATTTGAATTTCTAGAGACATTCACTGTGTAATTAATTTGTTTTGCATGCAAGATTATCTGAGACAAAAACAATGAAGATTGTAATAAAGAAAGGTCAATAATTATCTATAGATAATGCAAAAAAAAGAAGTAAGACTCAAAATATCTGTTCTAGCTTGGCATCTTAATGGCGATAATTATCTGCTACTTCGCAAAGTAATGCTGTAAACAGTACTCAGAATTTGGCAAATCAAAGCCTATTTTAGAGACCGTGACTTCAGCTCAGATCTGATTTTTCCTTTGGTCACCCTAGTTTTGCCATGGCTTGACTGATGATCTGTGTGTACCATACATTGAGCTCATGAGCTAGAAGAGAGACAGAGAGTCGAAGACAAGTAGATAGCAAGTGGTTTTATTTAGACTGAGTGAGAAATAGGAGGTTTTATTTCAACAACTTTTGATTGAATAATGTGAGTTTTATGGATAAATTAAATGCTGTATTCTGACATCATCACGCCAAGTAGTTGAATTTTAAAATTTAAGTTACTAGTAGTGGTACTCCCCTGGGCTTATTATGGTGTTGAAAATATGACTAATATAGTACGGTTTTCTTTTTCTTCTTTAATTTGATGAGAAATCTGTTGCAATTCTGATGCAGCTGAGGCCATACTTCTTGGTTTTCAACATTATCTTGTGATGCTCGGTACAACTGTGCTAATTCCCACTGCTCTTGTTCCCCAGATGGGAGGTGGCAATATAAGCATTAACAAATACAATATAATTAAAGAAACAATTTTAAATTTCAAATGGAATAATTTTGAAAGGGTTATTTGATCATTTGATTGCAGTTACACTATTCTCCTAGCCAGAAATTATATATAAAATAAAGAAAATTGAAAGTCCATTTTTTGCAGGAGGAAAAGGCAAAAGTTATCCAAACTCTACTCTTTGTAGCTGGAATTAACACATTGCTGCAAACTCTGTTTGGAACTCGATTGCCTACAGTAATTGGAGGGTCTTATACTTATGTTGCAACAAAAATCTCTATTATTCTTTCTGGTCGATTCAGTGATGAGCCAGATCCTATAGAGGTCTTTTACCAGAACGATTCTTTTCTATAAATTGTGTGCAGTTGATATGCTTGCCAAACAAAGGCTTCCACATGATTTGTAATCTGTATCAATATTTAGCAAATTTATTCTATTTCAAAAAATAAAAGCATAGTTTTCCAATGAGCGTTGGGTTAATCAATGCATTAGAACTATGTAAAGACTAAGGTCTTGGGTTCAGTTCCTGGTGCTTATGGCATACGTTGAAATTACAAGCAGACAATTTATAGAAGAAAGAGTGTAATTCCGAGCTGAATATGACATTGGATCCTAATCTAGATTTAGGGTCATCTTTGCCATGTATTGTCATTCTCAGTTGTTACTCTGAATTTAATTTGTTTGAAGAACATATCAATAATGTAGTCCCTGTGAACTGAAAGGATCAAAAGAACTTAATATTCCTGCAATTGAGTGTAATATTCCTAAGTGATGTAAGTCCAACTTCTACCTTCAGGTTCTTAAGTCCACTTTCAGTAGTTCCTTTGGTATCTCTTGTTGGTTTTGGGCTTTATGAGTTAGGCTTTCCTGGGGTAAGTGCATATTTAAATTGTTTGGGTTCAAAGCTAATGTATAAAAAAACATTCAATATTGATGACTGGCTTGTGTGTAGGTTGCTAAATGTGTAGAGATTGGACTGCCATAGCTTATATTACTAGTATTTATTTCACAGGTAGAGTTCTTGTCAAAAACTCTTGGCATCATGATCTCAGTTCATTTTATTCACTTGATTTCTTTACTTTTATGGCATGATGATGGCTTGTATGGAACTTTGTTAATAACAATTATTGGTTTTCATGCAGCTTTGGCTTGAATAAGCAATATGCAAATGAAATTTCTATATCTTTTGAGTCTTTAGTTCTGTTTCTATATGACTGATCATGATTCTAATCTTGTTGACTTTTTCCCCTCTTTTCATTTCCATTTAATAGAGGCTTGAGAGGGAACAATTAAGTCTATTAATCTAAAATGCAATTGTTGTGTCAGTTGATTTTTTTTTTGTCAAATTCAATGGCAGCATCTAAAGAAGAGATTCTTTGTTGAGCCAACTGTCATAACTGATGTGACTACCTCAATATAATTAGGTGAGAAGAAGTATTTGGACCTGTTGTCTGTGTAAAAACATTTACCACTGAGGAAGAAGTTATTCATCTAGCAAATGATAGGGACTAACATAACTATTCATATAGCAATTTACATAGCAAATGATATTTGGACCTCAAGGTTGCTTAATGTTTGCAGAACCCAGAACCTGCAGTTGATTTTGATACAATGGCAAAGTTAATTTAAATTTTGTTCTCTCTACATGATTGAGGTTAGTTACTCTAGCTGAGTCCATTATCATATATAAAACGTTATAGCCATGTAGTTGTTCATTTTGTGCCTAATTATGACTTGACAATTGCATGTGGCTACTTTTAAATGTTTTTTTGGTTGGTTTGCACATGACACTTGCCTATGTTGGTTTGAAATAAGTGATGCCAATCTTATTTGGATTTAACTAGTAATAAATATTCTTGATCTTAAAATATGATCAAACAAAGGAAATTTTTTTTCTGTCAGAGCTATGGCAGGTTATTGTGTAGCAAGAGTGACATGCAATGGTTTAGAAGGGAAGACACAAAGGAACTCACGGGCTATGGTATTATGTAGTAGTAATTTGGAAATTTTGACTGTTCAGGTGTTTTAGATATTAAGAATATATAGTTCTTAATTCTTATTCTAGGGGGAAAAAGGGTTAACTACTTATGGGCTATTTATATTGTCTCTTTTACCTGGTTAAAAATTCAGGAAACTATGCAATGAAATCATTGCAGCCGAAACCTCCTTATGTTTTTGGCCACGAACACCATTCACTGCTGAAAATGATTCTTCTCAATTATGCTTCATTAAATACTAAATCCTGTATCCTTTTATCTACTCATAATCCTGTGCTTCTTCATTCTATAATTCATCCACTTGATTTCGAATCCATGATATTGCATTAGGAACTCAGAAATGGTTGGGGAGTTTCTTGGATTGATCTATTATATTAGAGCTCCACATCAAAATGATTAAGAATGTCTTGTATTGAGTCTTTTTTCTGATTAGTAGCATATGGATTACTGAAAATCATTATAGATTTCTGTTGTAACTTTCATTCAATTGGAATTTTACGGATGGTTGGATTGTTCATGCATCATTGTCAGTATTCTGTCATGATAGTCATCATGTTTTATGTATATAATATATAGTATAATGAATGATTTTGCCTAACTTTTCTTGCCCATAACCCTCCTCTACGCCCCCATCTCACAAATATATAGGTAGGAATGAAGGCAAGTTCTGTTGGGCAGTGGTGGCTGGATATGATAGACAAAACATTAGATGAAGGTTCAACATTTGAACGTATTGGATCCAGGCAACTTGCTAGCTTGGTCATTGTTGTGTGGTGAGTATCTATGAGTAGGAGTAGTGTGAGCTGGTGAAGCTTTAATACGTCAGATTGTTGTCTACTTTCCTTCCTACTTGTTATGAATTCTATTTTGGTTTGGGAGATATGGATATGGATCACTAAAGATTGGGTTTCTAATTGTATCCTGAATAGACATATCAACTATTTTCCTCCTTTGATTTTAATTTTTGTCGTTGCTATCTAAATTCTTCCTTGTTGCTCTCTTTGCCTGTAGTAGTTGAAATTTTATTTTTCAGGGTTAAAACCAACATTAGATTTCATGTTGGGGATGTTGAAGTGGCAGCAATTCCATGTGGCTTCAGACGTGCTATTGGCAATAAGGTGGGCTTCTACTGTCTGCTCTGCTATTTTGCTTTGCATATTAGTTTTGACTTAGTTTCTTGTTCTTCTATCTATGATTTTGTCACTCTATTTTTTCTAATAAAGGGTGTGTTAAGATATGGCAATTGGTCATGTTCATGGATCTGGTAATTGTTGGTTTCGTTGACATAATTTGCTTCTCTGTGGTCTGCAATTAACATATTGCATAACAATTAAAACTTTATCTCTAATTGTGTCCACATAAGATTGACTCTAAAATTACCAGAACTATTAGTGTCATTAGCATCCTATGATAGTTCATATACTTAACGTTCCAAACATTTAATAGCAAAGTATAAAAATAATTATATAGTAGATATGCCTTAGAATATCTTTTGTAATAAATGTTGATCTTCCTTTTGATAAATAGTTACAAACAAGAAAAAATACTAAAATATTCAGGCACATCCGAAGAACAAAAGCACCCAATGAAAAAAATGTTAAAAAATCAATTAAAATTAAACCTTCTTATTTCAATATAAATTTTAATAAAATGTTTAAAATTAAAATTAATTTAAACTTATATATAAATAGATTTAATGATATATATACACATAATTTTATTAGAAAAAATTAATTTAACTTTATAAGCTTTTCTATGTTATTACATATGATAAACCCTCACTCCTTTATTTTCTAAAATGTCTATGTGTGTGGCCTGCTCCACACACAACACACACGTACCAGATAATACTATTGAATTTATAAATGCATTTGGTCAATTTAGTATGTGACTGTTTTGATCTGTACGTAACAATAGGAAACATAAGGAACCCCCATCCCCCAAAAAAAAGCTATTGGTGAAAGTCATATATTGGTTGCTATCATGCTGTCCACCCCAAGCATACATTGCACATATACTGATATGACTGAAATTTTATTTGTCTTTGCTGTTTAAATATGAGTTCACTGCTAATGCCGGAATGAAACATTTGTTAGTTGTAACTGAACATGTGCTTGATTTCCACCTTCTTCACTTATAGAGGGCTCACCAAGCTGGCCTCTGTGTTGTTAAATTTAATTGGTTATTTACTCACTAAAATGCTTATTTTTTGCATGGCTGTAGGAGTCGGCTTGCCAGATAGTCAAATCAATTGGAGAGAAATATATTCCTCTATAATTTGCTTATGAAGGACTTGGATGGGTGGAAAAAAAGTAAAGGCATATCTTCTATATTACTTTGTAATTTGATAATGTTTCACTTATAATTATACAAATTTTACTTTTTGTAAATTCCTTTTTCCAATATATGATTTAATTATTCTTATATGATTGCATTAGTCTTTGTTTATGTTGAATGAGTTGTATATGCATTAGTTGATTAGTGGTTCCAGGTTCTTCAATTTGTTTTTTTATTTATTTATTTATTATAGAATGAAATTATGACACTATGGTGTCTTTATTAAATTTATTTGGGTAGTAATAATACAAATCAATTTCAATTTCCGTAGAGATTCCTCAAAAAAAAAAAAAAACAAAATAGGGAAACAAAGACGATTTTCACGAAAACTGTCTTTGAATGATGGCCTACAAAGACGGTTTTACAAAAACCGTCTTCTTATCCTTTCTTTTAAATTAAAAAAATTAAAATGCAGGGAAAAAAAGACGGTTTTCGTAAAAACCATCTTTGAATGGTGGCCTACAAAGACGGTTTTCGAAAAACCGTCTTCTTTTCATTTAATTTAAATTAAAAAATTTAAAATTAAGGGAAACAAAGACGGTTTTGGTAAAAATCGTCTTCGAATGGTGGCATACGAAGACGGTTTCCTTCTTATCAATTATTTTAAATTAAAAAAAAATTAAAATGAAGGGAAACAAAGACGGTTTTCGTAAAAACCGTCTTTGAATGGTGGCCTACAAAGACGGTTTTGGGAAAACCGTCTTCTTTTCATTTAATTTAAAATATAAAAAATTTCAAATAAAGGGAAACAAAGACGATTTTGGTAAAAACCGTCTTTGAATGGTGGTGGCCTACGAAGACGGTTTTCGGAAAACCATCTTCTTTTCATTTATTTTAAAATAAAAAAAATTAAAATGAAGGGAAACAAAGACGGTTACTGAAAAACCGTCTTTGAAAGTACACAAACAAAGACGGTTTTTGCGAGAACCGTCTTTGTATCTGTTTTAAAAAAATAAAAAAAAATAAAAAAATTACAAAGATGGTTTTTAGAACCGTCGTCGAAAGTGCCAACTTACAACGACACCCGCAACAAAGACGGTTCTAGAACCGTCGTCGTTTCCCCCGTCTGTAGTAGTGAATTTTTAACAATTTTTTAATTATTGATTATGGATATCACTGTACTCTTAAACATCCCCTGCACAAGAAGAAATTATTAGGTAGAGGCTCATGATTTATGCACTTTAATGTATATCAAACACACCTTAAGTGTTACACAAAGATTAGTAAAAATTATGATGGCTAGAGATCACTTAATAATTTCGCACAAGAAGGTAAGATATACTTCAGCACTTAAAGTTGATAACATTTTTCATGTCATATCAGGTGTGAAATTATAAGTGGTGGAATGAAAGAGTACCTTAGACCAATGGGGCCAACTCCCCTTCATGTCAACCCAATATTTGAGATAGGTCCTGGTGATGAAAGTGGGAGGCAACACTACCTAAACGAAGTGTTGCATACAAACGAGCGGTGCACAATGCCATTGACTACATATCCAAGTTTGGATACTCCAAAGAACAGGTTTAGTTTTCTTTTCATTGTTTATATATACCATTCTATATTAGAAACCAAAGTGCAACCTATATGACTAATTGCTAAGGCTATGATTGTTTACCTTTGGCATTTTCTAACTTATATTTGTAATGTAATTAAATTCAGTTTGGTGATATGTTTAGTTTTTTCTGAAAAATATGTTTGCACTTTTATATTTAGTTTGAAACCAAGTTTCAATTGAAAGTATACCATTGTTTTTGCAATTTTAGTTTTCAATATAAAATCTATTCAACTTATAAGTTTGTAAAGTTTAATTTAAATTAAACATGTGTACTAATAATATGTTGAACATCAGGTGTACCTCCTTCTGTCTTGCATCCCTTGTGAAGGAAGAATATCTGGAATAGTTGATGCCATCGATGCTGTAGCAACCCTGGCCATTCCAACAACTATATTTGACCAGGTAAATACTTTTAATTAATCAAGAGAGCCTAATTATTGACCTCTGTGAGCTATCCATTACAATGGCTATTTATAACAATACTTTTTCTCAATACTAAGACTATCATTTCTTTTAAGTCTCTGAAAATTAGCAGGCTCAAGACACATCCATCTAACCACAGTATAATTCTATGAATTGAAATTATTGACATATTTATCACAATATCTCCTTAATTTTTATTTTTTCACTTTAGTAAACCACTACTAGAAAAGCGGTCTTCTACGACATACCTTCTAAGGTGGTTCCCAAAAAACCGTCTTAGAATGTTAGATGTTGACAATTTTGTAAATAATATGAAGTATACGACGACAGTTGAATAATAATTGTCTTCGAAGTGCAGTGTTCAAAAGCGGTTATTATAAAACCATCTTTAAATTTTTCCTTTTCTCTCTCATCATTCAAATTTTAAATCACAAATTTCGAAGCACGACCATTTCACTTCCTTTTCTCTCGCTCTCGCCAACCCTTCCTCCCACGAGGTCGTGGTCTGGATGAAGCGCCTCCTCCTCAACCCCAGATTGGGTTTCAAGTGGGTTCAAAGGGAAGGTTCCAGCGTCCCCCCTTGATCTCCACCGTCAAGCGCTAGCTTCCATTGGCACCCTCATCGCCGCCACCATGTACCTCGTTTGGTCTATCTTCTCCACACGCCATGCCATTGCCTTCAACGACTTCTCCTCCTCCGACGAAGATGAGATTGAGAGCCCCAAGAAGCTAGGCTACGTCAAGGATGGTCGCCACCCCTCTCTCGACGGTCACCCTTCTCTTTTCTGATTTCAATCTACTAAGGTTTTAGGAATTCTCAATTTGGAAAATTAAGAAATTAATCATTTCATTATTTTCTTAATGTTGTTTGGAATGTATATTCTTCCATGTCTGTTGATGGTTTTGTGATGATTCATTGTTTAATTTTCTGAAACAGCTCCCAAGGTTGACCTGGTTGAGTCCGAATGATTTTCTTGTGGATAAATAATAACAGAAAAGGTAATTTAAAAAATAATTTGATTTTCTATACTTAATGATTGTTAAATGAACTCATCGTGAGTTATTAGTGTTTGGGGTTTCGAAAGTTTTAGTTGAATGTTGAGGGTCTAAGACATTACTCCTTTTAGACTAGGATTGAGTTATTCATGTTTAGGGTTTTGATAAGTTTTATATTGGTTGGATTGGGAATGGCTATGAGATCATAGGTGGAGTTATTTCTTAAATGAATGCTACTAGAAAAAATAAATGGACAAGTCTTTACTGACTATAAATCTATTTATGTTGCTGCTGGCTTTCCATGCTTGTGTCTCTAGAATTAGTGTTCCTTGTTCAAAGGTTTGGGTACCTGGCAAGTTGTTGTACTTTGCTGGAGGGAGTTAAAAATCTGCAATATTAACTATTTTTACTATGCATAGCAGATAATAAAGGGCTAAATTAAGTTAATTAACAACTTTCTAGAGGATTGTCACTTGATTGTTATCACCTTAAACTTCTCGGTGCAGTTATATGATGTATTTGGTTAGGAACATTTGTTTAGTTAGTTTGATAAATACAATATCGTTGGGTGAGTTCTTAGTCGCAGACTAGTGCACAGATACATCTTTGATCAAATTGGAATCTTAATTTGTGATGTCATGTACATTTTTGGACCTTGTAAACTTGTAATATTCTTTGTTTTATTGATACCAATGATTTTGCATCTGTTAATGAAAATAAGTATTGTTCCTTTGGCAGGGAAGACTATTTATCCAACTGATCATATTGCTAAATCGGATATTGGGTTGGAGGAGTGCTTATGTTGCAGTTATTGTGTTCATGTTCTTTTTCTTTAGTTGAACTTCCTGCAAACTACAACTGTATTTTGACTTAGCCTCTGCTATTTTTCCTTGGCTCATTAGTCTTATGTTGCTTGTTACCATTTAAATGTAAACTCTTGGTGTTTATTTTGGTGTTGGTTTCCTGTGTTGAAGCATACCTACACTACTTGGTGATTTGAAGAAGCTTAGTGGTGTTGCTCTTCAGTCAAACCTCCTGGTGGTATCTTATTACAAAGATTAAAGAAAATCTCCCCTTATTACATCACTGTAGAACTTTGAGGGTCTGCACATCTCAATGCTCAAAGGTCTGGATTTCCTCTCAAATGAAAAAATGCCTTTCATTCTCAATAGTAACTCAATCAATTTGCATCTGTAATACAACTTCGTTGTGTTTTCTTCTTGTTTAGCCGTGATACCTGATTTAATTCTTGGAATCTTGTTTCTCAATTTGCCTCTTTCAACTCTACATTAAGATGTGCTAGAGTTAAATGATTTATTTCACATGTATAATGAGTAGTTTTAATTATATAATGAAGTGAAAAAATTTAATGCTTCCATGCACAGGTAACTCGTCTCATACCAGATGCCAAAGGGACCACATGTAACCAAGAACTAGAACCTGTCACCCACACTAAGCACTCTAACATTCTCAGGGTCCCTTTCCATACAGTCAAGGGAATGCTTCACAAATGGGTCTCCTGTTTTGATATCGTCCCTTCTTTCCACAATTACAGAATTTGGTCATTCTTAGGCCTCATGATGATTAGAACATTAAAATAACACAGATAATTATTTTGTGTTTTTTTTAATAGAACATTAAAATATAAATAATGTTGCCATAGTACCCATGTTATGTATGTATGAACAGAACAAACTCCAGCAATTACCGTTCTTCAACTATTCTTAAGTTCGACTAAGCCAGTCTTGAGATTTGTTGTTGTCTGCACCTTGAACAAGTTAAGATATGATACAATGTTGACTTAAATATAGTTAGTAAGTTCTATGTAAGAATTGAAAAATATGATTGTCTCCATATCACCAGCATTTGGAAATATATTTTATTTTCATTATGACTAACCAATGACAGGTCCATAAATGATTTTTTCACCTTTGAGATTGCAGTTTATTCTTCAATGGTTGATTGGGATACTTGTGCTTATCTGTTGTTTTATCAAGAGGAAGCAATTTTTTGTGGATATCTCCTCCAATTTGGGAACCAGTGTCTTTATGGTTCCCTTTGTGCTTATCTGCTGTTTTGTCAATAGGAAGCAACTTTCTATGGATATCTCCTCCAAGTTGGGAACCAGTTTCTCTATGGTTCCATTTGTTCTTGTGGTGGTGAGCATTCTGCTTCCTCCAAGTGTATGCTTATTCAACCTTAACTTTGTTCTTGTATGATCTTGCAGAGCTTCTAGGAATCGCTACTAAGCCTTACACTTTCAGCTATTTTGAGTTAAAGAATACTACAAATGACTTTAATCGTGAAAAATAAGCTTGGAGAGGGAGGTTTTGGACCTGTTTATAAGGTAACATTATGTACCTTAAGAAGATAATGATTATAAGCTACTTCACAAAAGGTTATCATTGTCAATTATGGATCAAATAATGCTCAAGGCAGCTGGTTTTACATGGTAACATTACTTTTTCCTTTTTACCCCCTAATAATTTGTATGTCTCTAGTGCTTCTAGTTATAGATATATTTGGATATAATGATATTTAGAATTTTAGTATGTTCATATAATGATTTTATTTTTAATTATGTTTTACCTCACAAAAGACAAGTGATTAAGAGTGATCTAGAGGTAAATGGTTTATCTTTGTACTTGATTCAAGACAAATTTACAGCACTGTATGATCTATCTAGCTATGATCCATGATATATATATATATATATATATATATATATATATATAGCTGACCCACCTCGTGGGAAAAGACTCCATTGTTGTTGTGCATATGTTTATGGACCAGCTTCATTGTTTTGAGTATTTTTTTAGCTACTCATTAGAAGTTTGATGTTCTTTCAATTTGATCAAGGAGTTTTGCCAGATTTTATTGTTCCTTTAGTATCTGACCTGTTTGAATCATGCTATGTTGGGGGAAGCTGGCAGGTTTTTTTCTTTTTTAGATTCCTAAACTATGTGGGTGATGGTGATGTTATTCTGACTATATGTTGTATAACTCATTAAAGTTTGGTAATTTTCAGTGGGCATTTTGTGCTTCAGGTTGCAAAAGCACGGGATGTTGGTGTATAATAGTGTTGTGCGCGCTCTTCCCCAAAATTGCAGATGCTTTGAAGGTTCTATTCTCTCTTCTGCATTGTATAGCCTTTCAGTAGGATAACTATAGTGCAATCTAGTATAACAGATTTCCCCCTTTAGTCTCCCACAAGACATGAAGCATACAATGAAAATGGTTTAGTGCCTAGGACAATATGTTTGATCAAGGATAAGTACCCAGACCTTGTAAGTGAACATAATTTTTTAAATAAGTTATTATATTTTTATTTTCTTCTATAAGCACTTATGGAGTGTGTTTTATATTCTCACAAGTGACTCCACATTCGGCTTTTCCCCCATGTCATGACTTCTTAATTGTTATGAAAATGTTGCTAATTTATTTTGATGATTGAAGTTGGGCATTGTTGAACTTGGTGCCAATTTGTATTGTAATATTTTGATTTCTCAGTTTTATTGGTATGTTGAATAGAAATGGAATAGATGAAAACTTGGATAAGAAAAAGTTAAATGGTGGCCTAGAAGTGTATTGCATTGTTGCGGAAGATGAGGTGAATATGGAAGAGAAATGGAAATTATAAGATTTAATTTAATCACAACAAATTGTTATCTTTAATGTTATTGAGATCAATCTAATGAGCAATATATGACAATTGGAGCACACATTAGCCTTTGGCCAAGGAATTAATGGAAGTCTCTGAGTCCATGGGTGACACATTAGCCTTTCAATATGGGGGTTCTGCAGCACACAATAAGGTCCTACTAGTGATTGGTTGAATAATAATCGAGCCTTTAGTGATGATCATGTACCACTATTTGTTTTAGGTCCTACTAGTCTACTTTGAATAAAAGTTTTGTTTTTTTTCATATAATGTTTTTACATAGTTTGCTTTGTTGCCTAATTCTGTATTTTGTAACATCTTTTTGGCAAGTCTTGAGCAGATACAACTAAGAGTGCATTGTTAACATTTCTCATGATATATATATTGTATATCTTTCAGTGTAGTGGCTTTGCTAGTTCCACTCAAGAGATTAATCATAAACTCTATTATGAAGCTACAACTCTGGATAAGCACCACAGACCCATCATTGCAGATCCAGAACAAAAGGGCTAATGCATTTGATTACGGATCGGGGTTTCTGAACCCTGCAAGAGTTCTTGATCTTGGTCTCATCTATGACTCAAAGCTAGCAGATTTTGTTGCATTCCTGTGTTCACTTGGCTATGATCAAAGGTTACTCCATCAAGTTACAAGAGCCAACATCACATGTGATAAGCTTGGAAAAAATGGGTTGGTTAGATAACAAGGCCTGTAAATATCTATCTTAGCTTAAGAGCTTTGAAAATACTATAGTCACTAGAACAACCATTCTTATTAAATTTCTGATCCAAACTAGATGATCGATCATTGGCAAAATTATATTCATTATATGCTTGGAGTAGTATCAGTTACCAAAAATAGTGTCCAAAGAGATGGTACATTTAAATTACCCTGAAATTCATTATTTATTAATAGTTGCAACATACTCATACTTTATATGCAAGTGTGATATTATTTAATGCACTATTTTTTTGTGATTTGTATCCATTTTAAATAAAAGAAAAAAAATTATATATACAAAGACTGTTTTTAAGCAAAACCATCTTTCTATCCATTTTTTTAAAAAATTATAGATACAAAGACGATTTTGTCGTCTTTGTATCCATTTTAAAAATAAATAAATAAAGATACAAAAACGGTTTTTATGGCAAAACCGTCCTTGTATCCATTTAAAATAAAAATTAAAGATACAGACGATTTTTATGGCAAAATTGTCTTTGTATGTTAACATATAAAAAACGATTTTGCCTAAAATTTGTCTTTCTATCCATTTAAAAAAATTAAATATACAAACACAATTTTGCCTAAAAATCGTCTTTGTATCCATTTTTCAATAAAAAAATTAAGATACAATTATGATTTTTATGCCAAAACCGTCTTTGTATGTTGACATACAAAGACAGTTTGTCCTAAGAATCATCTTTGTATCCATTTTTAAAAAAAATCAACGAAGACGATTTTTTTAACTGTCGTCGAAAGTGCTGTTTTTCAACGACACGTGTAACAACGACGATTTACAACCGTCGTCATATGGAATTTAGAACTGTCATTAAAAGCCTCGCCTGTATTAGTGAACACTCAATCAACTAGAAGGAATTTGATAGGATGGGTCTATAAATACCCAAATAAGTGACTTAAGTTGAGAAATAGATATTATATTATGATGTAATCAGTTTTATTTTGTTTTCCTAAAAATACTAGATGATGTCACTTGTATGGTTAATATTTTTTTGTAAATTCCTACAACAGTATTATGCAATATGTAATGAAACATCAAACAAAAAATATCAATTTTATGTTTATCTCTTTCTAGCTCTTTAATGGTAAATTTTAGGAACAATGTAAAATAGTATATTTGAGTATATCAAATGGTGCTTTCATTGATTGGCGTTTTTTTATACTCCAATCAATTTCATCACTGTTACAACCTCTCCAAACTCATTCGTATGTCTTTCTTTTTTGTTTTTACAAACCCATACATATTTCATACTTTTCTTCAACTAATAAAAAAAAAGTCCAAGTCTAAGCCCAATTTTGCTAAGGACCTTGATGGCAAGGTGAACTGGACGACAATGATAAAATGGGTCTAAAAATGTTCAAATAGATGATTTAAGACCTAAATATTATCTTTTGATATTATTTAGTTTTATTTTATTTTCCTAAAAATACTAAATGATGTCACTTGTATGATCGGCATTCTTTGTAAACTTCTTATTTAACTTAGGTTATATGCACTGCATAATGGATCATCGAATGAAGAATATTAATTAATTTTATGTTTATCTCTTTATAACTGTATAAATTTTAAGAGCAGTGTAGAATAATCTCTTCAGAATAGCACTAAACAATCACCATACCATTTGCTCAACACTATTTTATATGAAATTCATGCATTATCAAAGCTAAAAAGCTAGAGACCATTACTTATTCTCAAAACATATTCATATTAGGTACCTAATTCACAAAGTCAAGGATTATAATTTGTTTTTAAAATATTCAGGTTAGTTTTAGCTTGTAATCATGGGGGTTTTGTTGTTGTTGCTGCTGCAGGATATTCGTCCCAAAAATAACAAGGTACCAGTTGGACCCCACCTTGTAAGGAAACCAGATGTCTTCAAATGCACCTATGATGGGAACTTACCCATTACAAGGAATCCAATTGCCTCATAATTCATATTAACTAGACCATAAAAGATAAAGTTAATATGTGGACATTTCTATCGTATGCTAATGCTGTCTGGACAAATGTCAAATGAAAAAATATGTTAGTAATCTGAAGGATTCTGGAGTTCAGATAAAGGATGAATTTAGATAAGTTTATTGTTTGAGATTAATAGATCAGATTGGAATTCAAATAATTGTAGATAGTCTATTACGATAAGATAAAGACAGGGCCAATTAGCTCAAGCTGTAAATGTTGTATATATATACATAAATACATGTAGTCTGGTTATGCATTCTTCAGTAAAAGCACAATAGTATTTTACATGATCTAGCTAATGCTTACGTCTTTTACGGGTATTAAATTTATATTTTATAATTTATAAAATAATTTCTATATTATTTTGAATTTTTAATATATTTTAATTATTTAATTTAAATTTTAATACATATATATTAATAGATATGCAATAAATATTTAAATATATTTTATATGCTCCCATGCTAAAAAAATTGTTATTATTGGAATGTTGTCCTAGATAAGATTTTCTTCACTTTAATGATATTTTGCATGTTCTCTTTTGACTTTCTTTTTAAAAATGATTTAATTTTTTCAGTCCTATTATTGATTGAAAGTATCTAATGATTTTGTTAATGATTATTAATCTTCGACAAAAAATAACATATGTTCACGTAGAAAAACATTCTTTTATAATAAATTTTTAAATTAAATTAATTAATTATGTTAAAGTTATAATATACAGGAAAATATTATAAGAAGTAAGATTAATT